>RJWM01019438.1:0-38974 GCA_004363535.1 Dasyprocta punctata
TTGTAGCCCAAGCTGGCCTAGAACTCACAACGCTCCTCCTACCTCAGCCTCCCGAGTGCTGGGATTAAAGGCGTGCGCCACCATGCCCGGCTTTGATCATTACTTTTAATATAAAACTTACTAGTAGCTTAGATATCATCATTTAAATTGTATGTTGACTTACTCACTATAAACAATATTTATTTAGGTATTTATCTTTTTTTGATGGTGCTGGCAATTGATGCCAGGATTTCATACATGCTAGGCCAACCCTCCACCTCTGAGCTACACCCCCATCCTTATGAGCAATATTTAAAATTGGAATAAACAAGAATAAAAGTCCTCAATTTATCACTTCCTTCCTCAGATCTCATTTCCCTCCCTGACATAACATGTATCATTTATATGCATTTGAACATATACATGAATATATGCATACAAAAATAGTTTGGTACATAAGTGATTTTATAACAAGTATATATTTTGACTTGCTTCTTTCTCTTGAAAGTATATGTCAAAAATCACTTTCTTTAACTCCTGTATAATATACAAAATATGAACAGGCCATATTTTATTTCCCTAAATTTAGAAATTGAGGCTGTTTTCAATTTTGTATGTAAGCACACATTAGTAATATTTTTTGAGCTATTGAGAAATGGACTGGTACACGTATTTTGTTTTGATGTCAACTTTCCTTTCAAAATTGCTCTATAACACATTTTTTTGAAAAATTGACATTTTTGCACATCTTTCAGCCTTTATGAATACTGAATATTTCTTTAACTTGTGACAGTTTGTACAAAAGTGTTTCACTTTAATTTACCTTTATCCAATCACTAGAGAGGCTTAGTGTTTTTTCTGTGAATTAATTATTTATATCATTTGCCCACTTTTTCCATTGAGTTATGTTTTGCTAATTGATTCTTAGGAGCACCTCGTATATCAAGTAGTTTAATTATTACATCAGAGATAAATAATTTCTCTACAGTTTATTTATAGTGATTTTCACAGAATATGTTTATGTGTTTATATTTTTACATAAACATATCTGTCAATCACTGGGATTTCAATAGATTAAGTTTTAAAGAACTATCACCTGTACAACCTTCAGTTATCCCATCTAGGAACACAGCATATCTCTCATTTTTAAGTGTCATTTTTTTTTCTGCCTAGTGCTGGGGATTGGACCCAAGACCTTGCACATGCTAGCTAAGTGCTCTACTCCTGAGTTACACCCCTAATCTCTTTCCTCCTCCTCCTTCTCTTCCTCCTTCTCCTCCTTCTTCTTTTTTTTTTAAATAAATAAATGCAGGATTTCACTAAGTTTCTCAGGATGGCCTCAAATTCCTGATTCTTCTGCTTAGATCCAAGAGTAGCTGAGATCACAGGCTATGCCACTGTAAGCAGCAGTTTCATAGTTTTGTTTGCTATTATAAACAGGATCTTTTGTTCCAATTAGTATCTCACTGACTACAGATGATACATTGTAAAGTTTTTCTTAATATTGCATCTATCCAGTTTTGCTCTAGAAAACTCTACTTAAGAATTTACATTTACTTTTGCTGGTTTATGGGTTTGTGCTTACAGTTGAATTATTTGTCTTAAAAATAAAATCATTTGCCTTGTCTATGTCAAATTTTGACTGTATTATAATTGTGCCCTTTATGAACACTGCATGTTAAGAACTCCAACTACAGGCAAAGTAAGAACCAACTGAAAATTTTACTCAAATCTTAATTTTTTTTATTTTAAAGAGAATAAAAAAATAAAAATAATACGAATTTCGAAACAAGATGATAGGAAATTAACAATTGTTATTGTATTGCGTATTGTTGTCTTCAAAATAGTTGCTTTGATTACCAGATATAGGCAGGCAAAATTGATCAAACAATGTAAGCACTAACTGTTCCTTTCAATGAACTAATAGAATGAGTAGTACAATTATCTTAGCTATCTTGTGTATACATATGCATATTTTTTCCCTTCCTTCTTTTCTCCTTTTCCCCATTCAAATCTTAAATTTAATGTTCTGAATTAGATGTTATGCAAACTACCTGCCATTTTTCTCCCTCACTTCAAATGCTCTCTGAAGGATTCTTCCCTACATATGCTTGCCAAATCTGA
This sequence comes from Dasyprocta punctata, assembly GCA_004363535.1. Taxonomy (NCBI): domain Eukaryota; kingdom Metazoa; phylum Chordata; class Mammalia; order Rodentia; family Dasyproctidae; genus Dasyprocta; species Dasyprocta punctata. The sequence continues at coordinate 2,104 of RJWM01019438.1, forward strand.
TTCTTCTGTCACACATTTCTAACGTCTGCCAAAAGGCTATTTTACAAAGCCCTGTTTGGCCTCTGAGTTAGTATATCTGCAATTAGGATTCATATACCTGACATTCACTAGATTTTAGTAGCCAAATGGAATATTTGAGTTGGGTAACTCCTGTAGGAACATGAACAGCTGTTTTTTTAAACTAAATAATAGAAGATTTAGTTAAATGTTAACGCTGAACAAGGGAGAAGTCAGGTACCTAGATAATCATCATTCTTAAAGATTTTCTAAAATAAACCATATACAGTATAGTAGTTTACTCTCTAGAATATAGACTCTCACTCGTTATTTTGCAAAAGGCTGAGAACTCAAAATTTACTTTGCTATTCAATCAGATTATTAAATAATTAATTAAAAAGTCATTTGAAATATGTATATATGCTATATAAGGAGAGGGTACAGAGTTTTCCAAAATTTCATGGCAGTCTATTGTTGGTAGGTTGATGTACTTCGCAGGAGCTTTACTGCACAATCTAAAAGCATGAAAGTAGGTAGATACATATATGCTGTACTTTCATGTGGAATATTTTCTAAAATGCTGGGCAGGCAAGTGTGCTGAAGCTCCCAGGGGCAACATGATCACAGAGGGGAAAAAAATCCATACACCACGGTGTGCTGCGTTGCTAAGATAGGATGTTTGGCTACCTAGGTGGATTAAATGCACTTTTGCCTTATGACATTTTCAATTTACAATGGCTGTATCAGGATGTAAACTCATCTTGGGTCAAGGAGCATTTGTACATAAAATGAAAACTGCCTCATGTGATAGTGGAGGTTAGGAAATCTAATGATCTGCCATCTGTGAGTTGGTGGCACAGGTCCAGTATGAACCCAAAGGCCCGAGGACCAGGAGATCCAGTGGTACACATCTCTGTCTAGACACAGAAGACCAGGCGAGACATTCACGCACAAGCAGGAAGGCAGCAAAGAAGGGTTGATACCTTCCTCCTTTACCTTTTGTTCTTGGCAGACCCTCATTGCACTGGATAATTCTCATTCCCAGTGGGAGAGTAATGTGAACTTTATTGAGTCTACTGATTTAAATGCTAATCTCATACAGAAACAGGCTCACAGACTCACCCAGAAATAATGCCTGGCCACATATCTGGCATCCCGATCCAGTCACTGACACATAAGATTTACTGCGGCTGCTTCTTTGCTGATAGTTACCCAGCTCTGTGACCATCTTTCATAGTGGTTTTAGTTCAGTCATTTTCACAATGGTCTACTCACATTCAGTGTGATTATCTTAAACCTGTCTCTCTCCTACTTATCTCCTTCCTGCCATACCATCCTGAAAGTGGGGAGTTCACCAGACCACACTATTCGTTTCTGTCACAACGATATCCACTTTGTTACCTAATCCTTTTGTCTCTATTTCCTCAGTATTTCTTGCATCCATACCATCCTTCATATCTCTAGTTACTATGCTACAGTATTATCTCTGAAATATAACAGGCACATAAATTTGTTGAATGAGATATTTTTTCCTTTTGCCCTCCTGGAGCATGAAGATTTTAAATTCCTTTAGGGCAGGCAGTACATTTTTTATTTTATGTCTACATGCACATGCATATGTGTGTGTGTGTGTGTGTGTGTATGTGTGTGTGTGTGTATGTGTGTTCAGGTACTCAGATAGTGCTCAAAAATACTGCCAGGCACACAGAAAGTCTCACTGGATGCTTAATTGAGTATCAAATTGTGTCAGTGAAATGACCTTTAAGCTAGTTTGTAAAGCCAAATTCACAATCCCAAAGTCAGGGGTGATTACACATGCATATTTTAGGGGATCCAAGTGGTCTTTATGACTCACCACGGGGGTCTTTGTATTACTATAATTACTTTGTTGAATGGGATCATTTGTCTTCAAAGGGTTTCTGTTAAAGGGAGTAGCAGTGTAGAGAAGAGGGTAATGTGTCAAGCTTTGGAGTCAGTGTACTAGTTCAAATTTCAGCTCTATCACTGTTAGCTATAAAATTATTTGTTTTTTTAATATTATGGCTTTTCATCTATAGCATGGTAATGAAATAATATCTATGCATAGTGATGTTATACATGTTAAATAGGATAATACCTGTGGAGTGCTTAACAGAGATAATGGTTCATTTTCCGCTTAGGAAAGAGGAATGATCTAGGTCTGGAGTGAGTCTGGCTTCCAAGGAGCCATGTTTTTCACAGATGGGGTTGCTGTCCTGAAATACAGGAAATCTAAGTCACTGTCTCTCGTTCCTGTCTCCTGCCTTCTAACCTGTATGCCCTTGAGCTGAATATCCTTTATTTCTTAGCCTCTTGCTCCAAATCAGTAACACCCAGATCAAGGCCTGACCCTTCATGGGGACATGATAGTGGAAACTCCTTACTTTGCTTCTCCACCAGTTACTGGGGACAAGTCAAAGAAAGTTGCTGTCAAGCTTTGTAATATTCTGTAATGTAATTTTCCAAACAGAAATCTAATATTATACTTTAATTTTCATTTGGCTTCTGGTGAAAACTAAAGGAGAAAATGAGTAAGTGACTGATTCATTTCAAGTTTAATAATGTTAGTCTACCTTACTGCTGTTAGCAAAAGGTCATTGTGTCTGTACAAGCAAAGTAGTGCTTGTAGTCACGAATGTGAATTTATTCAGAAACCAAGAAACAGATACTATTGGTGGAACTACTTATAACAAGAATGAACTAAGGACATAAAACATGGTTAGAGAAAGCACCTTTAAGCAAACTACACTAAAATTAAGCAAAGAAACCAAGAAGACAAAGTTCCTGTACTATAGTTCTTTCAATGTCCCTCCTGAAATGTTGAAAATAATTCACAGAAATAAGTATTTCATACTAGTTCAGTGACACAACACTGATTACTCCGTAGAATTCCAAATTTGACATTCAAAGGGCATTGGGATACATTGATAGAGAAAGTATAGCCATTTAAAAAACAATTTGAAATTCTCTTGGGTAGATGATTCAGAGTACACTCCAAGAAATGAACTTTGGCTATGTAAGTGAGACTATCATATAGAAGAACTAGGATATAGCATCAAGTGATTGAATATAACAGAAATAAATACTCACTGCTAAATAATAAATTGTGGTATGTCTATATGAGGGAATATTATGCAATAGGGAAAAATAAAGTTCAGTGACATACAAAAAATAGATGACATAATATTTACAAAAAAAGTCACAGAAGATAAAACAGTCACATATTTAAGCAGTATGTGCGTTAAGGATTTATATATAGGTGATAAAGACTCTGAGAAGCACAAAATTCACCTCAGTGGACATCTGTGAGCATGCAGAGGCAGGGAAGAAGCATAGCCAAAGATCTCCAGTTGTGCAGTGAGTTCACAGGCCTTTATTATACTTTAAAATGTACCAATGTATTATTTTATTGTATGTACTAAATATTACATTGCAGAAAATCTTTTTCAGGTATGTCAGGATATTTTTGTATACAAGATGTTACTTCTTTTACCTAATTCTAGGATATAAGAAATAGGTTGGCTTGTAAGTACTTGTATTTATATTTTGAAAAATTTCTTGTTCTTGTCTTGAGATGGGAGGAAATGACAATATATTTTAGAGTCCATAAAAGCACAGTGGTAATCCAGAACCCCAAATAGCCACATTCATAAAAGGACATCTCCACAATGCATTATTATTGAAATTCCAGAAATTTAATAAAAGGAGAAAATGTTAAAAGCTGTTAGAAAAAGACAGCAAGTTACTTATAAAGGCAAGTCCATTTTACTAGTAGTGGTTTTCTCAGCACAAATTTTAAAGACCAGGAGAATTGGAGCAAAGTTTTTCAAGCCCTAAAAGAAAACAATTGTCAACCAAAACTTCTATATTCTACAAAGCTAGCTTTTAAAATTGACAGACAAGTAATCAATTTTACTGACAAATAAATTCTAAAGAAACATATGACCACTAACTCAGCATTGTGGAAAATACTCAAGGGGATCCTCGACAGAGACGGGGAGCCACAAGCAACAAAGAGCACAAAGAAAAGCGTACATCTAAACTGGAAGAGCAGTCAAACAAAAGGAAAAAAAAATCAAAGGAGTCAGCCCTGGGAAAATAATACAATGATGAGATTCAGTGACTATCTTACAGTAATAATTTTCAATGACAATGGTCTTAAATCATCAATCAAAAAATACAGACTGGCATATTGGATCAAAAAACAAAATGCAACCGTATAATGGCTACAGGAGACATACCTCATCCAAAAGAAAGCTTTTAGACTAAAGCTGGAAGGATATAAAACAATACTCCATGCAATTTGATACAAAAAAATAAGCAAGAGTAGCTACTTATTTTCAGACTTCAAGCCAAAACTGGTCAGAAGAGACATAGATGGGAACTACATACTGAAAAAGGAAACAGTTAGAAAGGAAGCCATAACAATTGTAAATACCTATGCACTAAATGTTGGCACACCCAACTTCTTAAAACAAGATCTATTGGACCTAGAATGTCGGATAGACACCAATGGAATCATACTGAGGAACTTGAACTCTCCACTCTTAAAATTAGACAGGTCAACCAGACAAAAAGTCAGTAAAGAAATAGTAAAAGAAATCACACCATTGAACAAATGGACTTACCACATATCTATAACCTAACACAGATTTTTCTCAGCACATAGAATTTTTTTTCCAAAATAGACCATATCTGAATCCCTAAGACATTTTTCAAGTAAATACAAAATAATAGAAATAATCTGCTATATACTCTCAGATCATAGTGGGATGAAGCTAGACACAGCAGAAAAACAAAAAAAAACAACAAAACAAAACAGCAAACAGAAATTACACAAACACACATGGAGATTAAGGAACACATAATTGAATAATCAATGAATTATAGAAGATATCATGGAAGACACAAAAAGTTCCTAGAATTAAATGGCATTGGAAGTACAAGCTGCCAAACTCTCTATGACACAATGAAAACATTTGTAAGAGAGAAGTTTGTAGTTGTAAATGCATATGTTAAAAGAGCTGAGAGAACACAAACAACTTAATGATGTATCTCAAGGTCCTAAGAAACAAGAGTGATCAAAATCTGAAATTAATAGAATGAAAGAATTTATAGAGGTCAGAATGGAAATCAATGAAATTGTCTAAACAACAACAACAAAGCATCAAGCAATCAGAGTTGATATATAATATTGATAAACTCTTAGCCAAACTTATCAAAAAAAGGAAAGAAAAAACTCAGTAATACAATCAGAAATGAGAGAGGTAAAATCACAACTGACATCACTGAAATTCAGAGAATTGTAAGAAACTACTTTGAAAATTTTATTCCAATAAATTAGAAAACCTAGAAGAAATGGAGAATTCCTAGATACATGTGAATGTATCTACCTAAATGGAACCAAGAAGATATAAAAGGTGTGAATAGACCAATCATAGGCATGCTACCAACAAAGAAAGGCCCAGGACCCAAAAAATTCACTGCAGAATTTTCCCAGAAATTCAAGGAAGACCCAATGGCCATTCTCCTTGAACTCTTCAATGAAATTGAAAGGTAAGAAATACTGCCAAACTCATTCCTGGAGGCTAATATTATCCTGATATCAAAACTGGACCAAGATAAAAAAAAAAAGAGAAGAAAACTATTGGGTAATCTCTTTAATGAACAAAGATGCAGAAGTTCTCAACAAGATACTGTCAAACAGAATGCAATAAATCATTAAAAAGATTACACTTTATGATCAAGCTGACTTCATTCCAGGGATGGAAGGATGTATCAACATATGCAAATCAAAGATAATATCTCATGTAATCAGTAGTGAGGAAAAAATCACATGATCATCTCAATATATTCAGAAAAGTCTTTGAGAAAATTCAGCATTCCTCATGATAAAACTCTGATTAAAACCGGACGTGGTTGCTCATGCCTGTAATCCCAGCACTTGGGAGGCTAAGACAGGAGGATCACCTGAGTTTGAGGCCTGCCAGAGCTACATAAGCAAGTTCAAGTCCAGCCTACACTATATAGTGAGACCTTGTCTCAAAAAACAAACAAACAAAAGCAAAAAAAAAGCAAAACAAACTCTGATTAAAATAGATATATAAGGACTTATCTCAACCTAATAAAATCCATTTATGACAAACTCACTGCCAACATAATAAATGGCAAGTGGAGAACTGAAAGCATTCTAAAGTAAAAAAGACAAGCTGTCCATTCCCACCACTCCTGTTCAGTACAATACTCACAACTTTAGCCTAAGCAATTAGGCAAGAGAAAGAAATAAAAGGGATATATATATATATATATATATATATATATATACATATATATATACATACAGAAACAGAAGCGATATCTATCTATCTATCTATCTGTCTATCTATCTATATGGATATATACAAAAGGGATATATGTACAAGGGATATATATATATCCCTTTTATTTCTATATCTATATATCTCCCTTTTATTTCTTTCATTCATATATATATATATATATATATATATATATGAATGAAAGGTAGAAGTCAAATTCCTTTTTCACAGATGACATGATCCTTTACTTAGAAGAGTCAAAAAATTCTACCAAAAAACTCCTGGAACTAATAAACAAATTCTGCAAAGCAGCAGAATACAAAATTAATACAGAAAAATCAATAGTGTCCCCGTACATAAACAATGACCCATTGAGAAAGAAATTAGGAAAAATATCACTCATCATAACATCAAAAATATTATTTAGGACTTAGCCTAATCAAAGAAATAAATATATATATATACTATATCAAATAAATACTAAATCAAATAAATACATACTAATTATAAATAAATAAAAATCAAATAAATATATATCAGTAAATAGAAAGATGTTCTGCACTCCTGCATAGGGAGAATTAATATTGTCAAAACAGTCATATTTCTAAAACTGATAGATTTAATGCCACCCCAATCAAAATACCAATAGCATTCTTCACAGAACTAGAGAATACAATCCTAAAATTCATATGAAATTGGAAGAGATCCAGAATAGCAAAATCAATCCTGAACCGAAAGAGCAGAGCAGGGAGCATCATAATCCCAGATTTCAGGTTATATTACAAAACTACAGCATGCTGCCGGCATGAAAACAGACGTGTAGATCCATGGAACAGAACAGAGGATGCAGAAACAACCCCAGGAACATTTTGCCATCTGATCTTTGATTAGGGGCCAAAAACATACCCTAAAGAAAAGATAGCCTCTTTAACAAACGGTGCTGGAAAAATTGGCTCTCCACATGCAGAAGATTGAATCTAGATTCTTATTTCTCACTCTGTATTAAAATAAAATAAAGATGGAACAAAGATTTAGATGTTAAAACAGAAACCCTTAATCTGCAGGAAGATAAAACAGGTAAAACTCTTAAAAGACAAATGCATAGGCGAAGACTTCCTGAACAGAATCTCAGTTGTACAAGGAATAACACTAAGAATCAAGAAATGTAGTTATATCAAATTGGGATGCAGAAACATTTTTGCCAGATACTTCTCATACAAAGGACTACTATTGAGAATATTTAAAGAATTAAAAAAAATAGACTTCATTGAAATACAAGACCCAGTCAAAAAGTTGGCAATTGTAACAAATAAACACTTCTCAGAAGAAGGACAAATGGCCAATAACTGTATGAAAAAATGTTCAGCATCTTTGGCCATCAGAGAAATGCAAATCAAAATAACACTGGGATTCCATTTTACTCCAGAAACAAGCGCTATCATCAAGAAATCAAAAGACAATAAATGCTGGTAAGGCTATTGGGAAAGGAACTTTTCTATGTTGTTGGTGGGAGTGTAAACTATGGAAGTCAGTATGGAGATTCCTCCAAAAACTTAAAACAAAAATGAAATTCGACCCAGCTTCTCACCTTCTAACTACCTTTCTGAAAGAGTTAAAGGCATCACATTACAGTGATATAGGCATACCCATGTATACAGCAGCACAATTCATAATAGCTAAGTCTTAGAAGTGGCCTGTGTGCCCATCAACAAATAGATAAAGAAAATACGGTCAACAGTTCATTTCTCAAGCTTCTACAGATTTAGTGAAACTACACTCCCAGCCAGTCTACTTTTATTCACATTTATTATGTAGTTTAGAATATTCATTTATTTTATAAAGATCAACACATCAATTTTACAGCATTTCATTCTTATCTGTGGCCTTGTTCCCACTGCTTAGTATTAAATACTATTTTAGTTTAATGTTCAATCACTATTAATAGTTAATAAATATAGCAATTATTTTATTGTTTTAATTTTTTTCCAAAGTTTTAAAAATTCTTTTTAAAAAGTTTGACTTAATATAAAAAAAGAAAAAAGAAAATGTGACATTATATATACACTATAGAGTACTACTCAGTCAATAAAGGAGGATAAATGAGTCACTTGTTGGAACGTGGATGTACTTTGAAACCGTGATGCTAAGTGAAATAAATCAGATACAAAAGATTTAATATCACATAGGTTCACCTATATAAGAAATCTAAAGTATAAATAATTTAAAGAACAAAATAAATATTAGATAATAGGAAACAGAACAGACATTTTTCAGATGGTAAGGGGATTTAGAGATGGAGAGTAGAGGGACAGGAAGGAAAGGAGAAATAAAAAGGATTCAGATGTGATAGGAACATGTGCCACCTGCCCAGGATGAATGTATTCATTATGTATCACAAACATGTACTAATAAAAATAAATTAAAAATCAAAATGGTCATATCTTACTATGAAACATACACATTCACCAGGTAAAAACTAATTTTTAAAATAAGGCCTCAGAGAAAACAGCTGGTGGGAACCTATGTGTGGACCCAGCAAAGGGACTGGGTGGCTTTTGGTTCACAAGCACTATATCCATCATATGAATTAGAATAAATCATTATGGGAGGGGACATTGATCAGAGTACAAAATTCTAATCAGGAGGAAGACGTTCAAGAGACCTATTGTATAATATAGTAAGAAGAGTCCATAATAATGTACCATAGTTTGAAAATTGCTGAGAGTAGATTTTAAGTGTCCTCACCAAAAACACGATAACTATGTGGGGTAATCCTACATCAAGGAACTCCACTGAGGTATTCTACCCTGTGACTATATTTCAAAACATTGTGAAGTACATGATAAATATATACAATTCTTATTTGTTAATTTAAAAATGTATAATTAGAAAAGTAAAACAAGGAGAGAATAGCAGTTTTAATGGTGCATACCTGTAATTCTAGCTACTTGGGAGACTGAGACAGAGGGAACACAATATCAAGGCCATTCTGGGCATCTTAGCAAGACCTTGTCTTAAGACAAAAAGTACAAAGTGCTGGGATGAGAGCTCAGTATGAGGTTTTGGGTTCAATCTTCAGTAACACAAACAAAAATCAAAAACAAAAACAAAACAAAAAGCAAAAGGATAGATTAAAGAAGAAACCTTTATGATAAAAAATTTATTTATTTAGTTTCTAATTTCTAAAATAAACCAAAAGGGTTGAATACTCTGCAAATTCAGTAGAATTGGGAATTCTATGATTTATTTTAACTTAATCCTTCTCTTCCAGAACCCTTTCCCTCAGGGCACTGGACGCTTAGGGACCTTTGAAATAGCAATAGAATAAAACTTACTATGGCAAAAATAAATAATGTAAACCTTCTAAAACCATTTACTTCTCTAATAACTCTGACATACAACCGCCATGCACAAAGACAGGTGCAACTCTCTAAGCTTCTCTGAGAAGGTGATACTGAGTTACATAAAATCATCTCACAGGCTACATTTAGTTCAATTACTTCATAAAGGAAAGACAAGAGGAAAAGTAGTTTATGATAACATAAATTAAATGTTTTATATTAAGAAAATTCATGTGTACTTCTAATCCACACCGTTTATTTCATCTCATGTCCCTGTTTACTCCTTTTTGGCCTTTTTTTAAAATCTTACTATCTGTGGGTACCACTTTGTTCTCTACTTATTGTAATTTCACACTTGACCAAAGAACAGGGACTCTGAACAAAGCTGTTGATATGTAAATAGCAGCTTTGGAGATGGAAGCACCAGATTGTTCCTAAACAGAAGAGAAATTGCAGTTGCTTCATTTGACTGAGTAGAAAAGAATGTCTCAATATAGAAATTTCAATTGCTTTCTAAAATAAAAAGTGCATCATCTAGATTTAAGCTTTATAACAGAGCATGAGAATATTATGATAGGTTGGCAATTATCTATCTTGTTTATTTCCTTTACTTTTGGAAATATCCTCAATATTCTTGCAGAGATATATTTTCTTGTGGTTTCAGAATTTGGATTTGCAAATTCAAAGAGTTTTATTTAAATAGAATCTAAATAATCTCAAATCCAGAAAACAAATCAGGTTCTTCAGCAAAACAGGAAGGTAGATATGATCAAGTTATGTCATAAAGAAAACCAACCCATCTATATTGTAGAATTTAAGATGACTAAATTCTATTTATTGATCACTCTTTATTTTAGGACACTGAGACTATTTGCAAGATATCCAAGAGAGCTTTTCTGCTCAAGTGTGGTTCAAGGAAAAAGATTAAAAAGCCTTGTGAACTTGTTATAAATGCAGAATCCCAGGCCCCACCTCTGACCCACTGTTACAATTAGCTTTTTTCCAAGTTTTCTCAGATGATTAACATTGCTGAATTTTGGGAAAAAAAGAAAAGAAAAGAAAAGAAAATCAGTTGAATGAGAATTTTAGACAACAAAGTATTTTGTGTAGTGCAAGTAAGTCCTAAATATTACATGAGCCTTGTATTGCTGAAATTCAAATTTAACTAGGTATTCTTCTTAAAAAATACTGGGGATGAAGCCGGGCGTGGTGGTGCACGCCTTTAACCCCAGCACTCAGGAGGCTGAGATAGGTGGAGCATTGTGAGTTCGAGACTGGCTTGGGCTACAACATGAGCACAAGGCCGACCAGAGCCACATAGTGTGACCCTGCCCCAAAAAACTAGGGCCAGGAGTTTGGCTCAGTGGCTTAAGCACCTGTCTGGCAGGTGCGAGGTTGTGAGTTCGATCTCCAGTGCCAAGAAAAAAAAAAAAACAAAACTGGGGATGGAATCAAGAAGCTTGTGCATGCTAAGCAAGCACTCTGCTACTGAGCTACATCTGATAGAGCCCAGAAAGGGACACCTCCAGTTTGAATGACTCCACCCACCATTGTAGAGAAGCAAAGGTCACAGAGGACCTATCAGTATGTCACAGAGGCACAACAACAGGTCACGAACAGTCCCCTGAGGACATGTCAATAGGTGACAAAGCACACAGAGGACACATCAGCAAGTCATAAGCCCTCCATTTCTTAGACCACCCCATCAAAAGTCTACCAAAAAATACTACAAAAAAGCCTTTTAGCTTGTAAAGGACACCTTTTCTGTTCTGCTTGCATAGACAGGTCCCTCTCAGGTTTAGCAATGAACCCATTTTGACTGTTGAGTTCCCGTTCCTTCTTTCCCATTCAATATCATCAGACCTCTGTATTTTTTTTTTGAGAAAAGGTCTTGCTAGGTTGCCCAGTAATGGCCTTGAACTCATGATCCTCCTGCCTCAGCTTCTTAAGTAGCTGGGATTAGAGGCATGCACCCCCACATATGAATTGTGTGTCTTGTACTTTATGTGGAACCTAGTAAGTAACTGTGCATAGGGTATAGTTTGAGAAACAGGGTTGAGGAGCAGTGTAGTGAAGTTGAGGGCCAGTTAAAACACACATTACTGGGTCCATCCTCAGAACCTCGGATTCTCTGGATTGCTGTAGAGCCCTGAAAATTTATGCTTTGAAACAGATTCCTAGATGATGCTATTGCGGGGGATCTAAGATACATACTTTAAGAACCATTATTACAGAACATTCAGTCTCCAGGGTGGCTTCTCACTACCTTCAGCTGTAGCATTGGATAAAATACTGAGGCCTAGCCAAAGAGATTCTAAGTTAAATAGTCTAAGGTGCAGCCTAGGCACAAGTTTTCCAGCCCCCTCCCTCCCAAAGATTCTGATGTGACATAAAATTTGCTCTATAAGGTAACGTTTGCTTTTTTCCCCCATTAAGACATTTAAGTGCTTAGATTAATTCTGTACCTTTGTACAATTGCATGAGTTGTTCATGCAAAACTAAAATTTAAAAAATCTTGACGCTAAAGGTTATAAGGACTTATGACGTAAAGATCTCTTCCTAACTCCATGTCATAATTGCATTTTCTAGTTTCTGTTTGATACTTTGACACCTGGTGCCTTGCTGAATTTGGAGGGACTTCCCTGTCATGGTTAAATAATGCCCAGGGAAGCAAGCAACTTGTTTCTGACCTTGCTTTTCCTATGCAAACCAATTAACCCAGAGTGCTGGAATACTGGTCTTATTCCATTGTAATACTTCCTCCAGGGCCAGGTACTGGATGACTACAGCATGTCTCCAGGCCCTAGAACCTGCTGTGATTATTAGAATTAGCCAGCTCTAAACCTCAAGATCCTGTCTTAGCCCTTCCTGCCAAAAAATTGTAATATAGTCTCTTGACCATATTTTTTCCTTTCCTGTCCTTGGCAAACCTTGGTGTTTCCCCAAGTGGACAGGAATAGTGTACCATGCCTCCTGTTTAGGGGTATCTATGAATACAAAAAACTTTCATGACAATCATTTCACTGTCTATGTGCCTTACCATACTCATTAAATAAACCCTTGGGACCCTTTTAAAATACCCTACCAAAACTATTAAGATGATGCCAAATTTCTTCTGAAACAGATTAAAAAAAATTTTTTTTAACTTGGGAAGAATGGGAATGATAGGAAAGAACACTAAAGTACAGCTCCAAGACAATGTAATCTTGTTAGAAGAAAATTTAGTTTTCTGGATGGTGAGGCTACACAATGCTTGGAAACATTTGGCAATTCAATTTCATGGTTTTCGGTCTGAAGTTAGCCATCATGTGAGCATCATCACCCGGTTCAGTCCTCAGATAAGCGCAGGCCCAGCAATCACAGAAAGATTTATTTCAGCCCTTCAAAGAGTGACACAGTCATTCTGAGGCCACACCTCTCAGTTGGTACCCATGTTAGGAAGTGGAGAAGGTGGCTTCTATGCACTGATCAAGATCATCTGAAAAACCATTCAGTAAAGTCACACATCTTCTAGCCCATTGGGCAGTAAGACATCAAGTTTTCTACATAATCTTCCCATTGAGTCACCTAGGCCTTTTCTATTTTTTTTTTTTTTTTTTTTTTGCTAGTAGACAAAGAAAATTTTGAAGAGTTGACGGCAGCTTCTGGTTCTAAATGTTAAGGACATTGAGGTTCTATTTATGACCATTCTCACCTGGACAAAAGAACAAGCTAGACTTGCCTTTCTCTCATCATTTTTCATAATATTGATGTCATCTTCTCAGTGCAGCATGGCCCAACAAAGGCAAATATCTGGCTTGCACTTGGTACAGAGAAGAGGTAGAATTGTGACATTTGTCCGATAGGAAAGAAACACCTGTGTGAAGTGTGAAGTCTTCTCTGGAAGACGGGAATCTGTAATACTTTCATAATGATGCTGAGTTCCCAAGCTCTGGTTTGCCAAGACATCTAAGCAACAAGCCCTGCTTGTTTCTGACTCAAACAACCTGAATTGTAGACAAGGACTGTTCACAGAATAGGCCACTGATTACAAGTCTGATTTGATGAGTTCCACTACATAATAAAGAGTATGACTGTTTTTGTCCCTGATTTTTGGAGGTAGCCCATAACCTTGAACTTTCCAGAGTGATAGAAGTGTCTTTATTATTAATGATGGGTCCTTTGTACCACACCCAATAACTAAAGTTAATGACAACTCAGGATGAGTCTGGTCTGTAAGAAAGACCAACCAAGTGAGATCAGCCCCATCTCCGAGGAGGGAAAGAGGGGAAGTGGTGGAGATTGAATTTAACTTCATGGCCTAAGACTCAATCAATCATGCCTACTTCATAAAATGCCAATAAACAGTCTGGATACTGAGGCTCAGATGATTATCCTTGGCTCAGGTGACCATCTCTGCCTACTGTCACACATCAATGTGCTGAAAAGTGAATGTATCCTAAGGATGATGGAAATTTCATGTTCGAAATCCTTTCAGACTTCACCCTGTATGTCTCTTCTAACACTTATTTTTTGTATTATAGAACTATAATCAGAAGAGTTTCCAGTGAGTTCTTTCTAACAATTATTAAACATGGGCAGTAATTGGATTGTTAAATTTATATCAGATGACCAAAAGTGAGGATGGGGTCCTGAACTTGTGCCTGGTGTCTGTAGTGAGGGTAGATTTATGAAGGACAAGTCTGAGCAGTGAGGAGTTGCACTGATTCTGAAAATATTCATATTCATTTTCCCTCTCTCATTCCCTTCTTTCTAATCAACATTGTACATATTTTTAGGGTAGAAAACTCCTTATTATAAATTTATATTATTGCAGCTTTCATGCTGGCTTGCTTCACTCAATTTTGCCAGAGATTTATATAGTTTCTTTCCCAAGGTGGGGGTGGGTGGCTGGCACCAGATCTCTCTCTCTGGGATAGGGAACATGAGGAATTAAATAGTAAACATAATTGATTCCAAAGGTGAAAGAGAAAGCTGTGCAAGCAGTGTGTTGAGATTCATCTTCAGCTACTGCTAGCCTCTTCAGACCCTGTCCAGTAGAACTAAGCTGCTCCACAGCACTGGTTGCAGCTGAAAAGGCAGGGGGAGCAAGACGAATGGGACCAAGTAGGTTTATGTTGTAAGTCTTTTGTAAAGACAGTAAAACAACAACAACAACAACAACAACAACAACAACAACAACTACAACAACCCTTTCCTGATCACAGGGCCCTCAGGATCTGACTTCCCTCTGCAGCATTTTTCTGTCATTGTTCCCTGGGGCCCACCCACATCAGCCTTCTTCCTACCTAGCCACCGAGGACTTCCAGTTTGTTCTTTGTTCTTCCTTCAGGTCTTTGGCACTTGCTTCCTTTCACTTGTTTTCTCACACTGGGGCTCCTTCTCCACAACTACACTTTAGCTTCAATAACACTTCCTTCCAGAGCGCTTTCCAGTCGGATGTGCTAAATACTCTTCCCCCCAGCCCCGTCTTGGAGCTTGCCCCTAGCCTATGACCTGGAGTATTTTTTAAAAGTAATTGTTGCTATGAAGGTATTAGTTTATTTTGTTAAAATGTACTTCCTGCCTCTGCCTATCCCCTGAGATACATACTGAAATGGCCCCATAGATGACTCTAACATAAGTACTGGGATGACAAGGGCTTTATCTGTCTGATTTGCACCATGCCCTTGCCTTACACAACTGTGACAGTCAGTTTTCCTGAATAAATGACTGAGGAAAAGTATTCATCATGTGTTGCTCCTTGGGGTAATGGGGTGAGACTTACAAGAAATGTCTATGATTTATTTTATCCCCAAAAGAACTGTAGGAACTGAGTCACATGCACACATGAAAGGCAGAACTTAGGTCATTTCTGTGGCTCCTTCTGCTCTCTAGAAGATGTATAACACTTGGTTCCTCTTCTCCCTGACCTGACAAATCCATTCCCTTTCAGACTTCCAAAGCAGCCTGACACAATTGATTCTTAAGTTACTTCCTACGATTTCAGCAAAATACATAGTAAACCGTCTTTTTCTGTACTTGTGTTATTATTTTTTTAAGTTAACTGGGAAGCATGAAGTAGAGCCCCAAAGAAAGAAGAATACAAGGAAATAAGATTTACACCCCCGCCAACTGGCTAAACATAAGGATATTTTAACTAGAGGAAAAAGACTTATGGTGCAATTATTTTTCATATTATTCGTAGGGCAAAATTTTATCAGGATTTTATTAGATGAGAGTTATGTTTCAAAATATAGATTAATGTATGATAATAAATTAAACTTATACAGAATTTGGTCATATGTATGTAATATGTTTAGCTGTAGTGCTAAAGAATAAATACCAGTGGTTGGTTGTCTGTCACAGAAGAAAAGAAAATACAGAAAGCAAAGAATTTAAAGTGAATTCAAATTTATTCAATTTACCATGATATAAAAATGCTTTAGGCCCAGTGCCAAAGAATAATCTTAGATTGGAATTTGTTCAACACCCTAAATTTAACCATCTGTGATTCTTTTTTAAGTGCCATCCAATACTATTTTTTGAAATGGGGTATTTCTAAAGGGTAATTGCCATCCATCTGAATATTTATTTTCTAGATAAATGGATTCAACATGCTTAATCTAGATTAGAGAAGGTACAAGTCATAATTAAAGTGACATACAAAAGATAGGTCACATCTTTCTCTCTGGCCATCACTGTCTAGAATATTGTCACATTTACATGGGAGGCAATGTTAATGCCTAATATTTCATAAGGCAATCTCTTTATATTTCTTAGAATCAGTTTCAGAATGCTTAGTTCTACTCAGCATCCTCATTTTACATAGAAACAGACTGAGGCCTTCATCTAATCCTGGTAAGTGACAGACTCTGGGTCTCAACATGTGCTCATTCATTCATTCCACAGATACTCACTGATGGAGACTGCACCTTATTAAAACTAAACTATGACTAAGACTATCTGCCTGTAAGGTGTTTATGTCAGAGGAAGGCCAGTCCATAACATGTTCCCCCCACCCCAAAATACATGAACTGAGCTAGTGCAGATGTCACTCCAACCCCAAAAGGCAAACACAAATGCTCTTAAAATGGAGCCATCTATTTTGAACAATACAGAACCAAGTTGAAAGAAAAGTTTATTGATGAACTGGTAAAGTCACAAACCAACCACAGGACCCCTGTGAATTGTCCTTGGACTTCTATGAGGGTAGGAAATGTGAATGATAGCTGGACCGGAAAATGCTAAGAGATATGTGGTGTGAAATAATAGAGGACACCTGGGTGCCCACTACTGGGAGGAGGTCTCAGTCAGCTAGACAGGCAATAGACCAACTTATTTCTGCCTGTGGGTGAGGAATGTGGTAGGGGAGGATGTATGGTCTAAGAATTCCATAGATGTACCAATTGACTATACACCACCTGTATGATATTAGGAATTCTAGGCAAAGACAACCTCTACCTAAATTGCCTTTCAAATGTGAGAGTGCAAATGTGAGCGTGCAATTATAAAATACTCAGAGAAAGACTGCAAGAATTACAATAGATCTACATTGAAAAGAATTATTAAAAATGTATTTCAAGAAATAGAAAGCTGAACTTTAAGGAAGAGAGTGGGATTCAAAGATAAACTGTGAACAAATACTTTTTAAACCATGGCAAAAAAACTAAAGCCTTCATTAAAACTATAATAACAGTATAGTGTAAACACAAGGTAGCAACAATATGGACAATCAAAATATAAGCACAAAAAAGAGAGTTACTAATTCTGCCTGGCAGAGTAAAGGCAGAGTTGGTTTTGAGTTGACTATCAAAGGATTAATGGGAATTTAGCAGCAAGGTGTAGGATATTTTCAAAGGTAAAAGAGACTAAGTATGAATGTATATAGAATGTTCTAGCAATTGTAGAGTAGTTCATAAATTGTTTGTGAGGAATGTCAAAATAAGAAGCTGGAAAGGCAGGTGCTAAATCTGATCTTCATCTCAAACTATTATCAGAGTCAGATTGCATGAATGCTAAACTATAATCAAAGTTATTAGATATAGAAAATCACATGGAATCAAAACATCGCTAGCAATAACAATACCAATTCTCATCATTTTGAAACATTTTGGGGGCCAGGATGTTAAATATTATTTTGCAATTTTCAAAGACTTTAGTTCACTTTTCTCTGGATCCTATGGTGGTTTAGTATCCTTGCAACTCTATTTAACAGTAAGGAAACTCCTTGTTTATTGATACAACTATTTCTGTTGCAGTAATCAACAGTATTTTAGTTCACAACTAACAAATGGGCCTGAAAAGAGAGCATGTTTTGATAAGAGAAAAAATGTCTCAATTAAAACAGTGAAGGACCAATTAAAACACCTAGAGTATAGTTATAATATTCAGGATGCAATAGCCCATTGAACAATTAAGAACTCAATTTCTTCTTGCTGCAGATATTGCCAGTGTAGGATAAAAAATTGTTAGTCACACAAATTCCAAAATTTTGGATTTAGTTGGAAGAACTGACAAATGTAAGATATTGCAAGAATTAAGGCACATATTCGGCATTTAAAGTTAGGGTGAGGGGTTTTCTTTGGTGGTAATTTGGGTTGAAGAATTCAAAGGAGAATGCAGGACTGACCAAGAACACAGTGAGAAACACCAAGCTTCTGTTTCTCCAGCTGAGCCTTTTCCTGCTTTGTCCCTTCCTTTAAGCAGTCACTCATTCTTTGGCCTCTGATGTTTCCCTCATTAAAATTTGCTCTTTATCTTTGCAAAGAGAAACAGCTATATCAATCAATCAATCAATAATCAACCAATCACTCCTACTTTGTAGAATGCTTTGAGTATAGTATTACACCATATGACTTTCTGTGGCTTTTCCCTCCTACTTAGATGATAAAGAACCCATAAAATATCAGAGAAAAAAATTAAGGGGTGAACTATGTTGTACTGATAGAACTGATGATTAAATATCATTTGTATTTCTTCCAAAAGTTTCTTTTATCATCAGAAGAAAGTCCAATTCCCCTACCACCTTTTAGGGAATCCTTTTATCTTGGTTCCTGCTTATTGTTCCAGCCTCATCTTTAGCATCTTCTTTCATGAACTGCAATGTCCACCCATACCAAACTACCCACAATTTTCCAGATTTATCATCTCTTTTGTGTATCTCCAGGGACATTTCTTCAGCTTGAAATTTATTCCCACTCTTTTGCTTAATTCCTCCTCATCCACTGAAAAGTTTTCTCCTTTGACAAGTCTTCTCTAGTCTCTCAAGGGTTTTGTGCTTCTCCCGTTTGTTACAGTTATATCTCTAACTTTAGCTGTATGACATTTCATATTGTGTTGAAATCTCGCATTGCTAGTCTAATTTCCATTGCCTTAGTTTTTAAAGTATGAACAAGGATCTTTACATCAATTGTGGTACAGTCTCTAGTGCCTAATGTGAAGCCTAGGTACCCAATAGTTGTTCATAAATATTTAAGTGACTCTCAGCTAAGGACAAGGGGGCAGGTGGCTGCAAATTTTCCCCCAGAGGGTTGAAAGATTTGACTGTAGGAGAAGAAATTATGAGTAAGAGCACAATTTGGCAGAATGATTATAGAATGATAGCTATAAAACAATGTGAAACATAATAAGAAAAAAGCATATCTACTGAATCTCAGAATGTGTTTAAGTATCAAGTATTACTTGATACTTGAAAGGCAAATTTAAAGAAAAGGAGAAAAGTCTCTTAATTTGGTCTAGTTGTAACATGTAAATACTTTTTTTTTTTTTTTTTTTTTTTTTTTTGCGGCACCGGGGATTGAACTCACAACCTTGCGCCTGCCAGGGCAGGCGCTTAAGGCACTGAGCCAAATTTTACAGTCAACGATGATTGTCCATAAAGAATCCTTCAGGGTTAAATCTGTCTTTTCTAAATTTGATGTCAGAATGAATACTACATTTTATGACATGATATTCCTAGATATTGTCATTGAAGAAAATCTCTGACTAGAACACAGAAATTACATAGTAAGATAAAATTCTCTTTTGCTTACTTTTGGTATTATTATTATTTTTCCAGGGATACTCTGTGTCCCTGGTGCTAAGTTACATTTGGTCAAAGCAACCAGTTAATCTTAATCACTACATGCTGATAGTCAACATTAACAGCAAGACCTCAGTGATGGGGTAGGAGTGACTTGTTTTTCCCTAGAAGCTGATGGAAGTCATGCAGCACTTGATGTGACTCTGCACCATAGTAAGTATATGTTACCCATTGATGAATACATGGCCAGAAGCTGCTTCTGAAAGGGAGAAGTAAGTATCAGGGAATGCTACAAAAGAGGAAACAAAATTGAGCCTGAAAGTTGTGTCTTAGAAGACAATTTAAACAGCTACCCTTTAAGTAACAGGAAACAATCCCAGAGGTTGCTTTTGATAGAAGTAACAATTGATAGGATGATCAATTCCCAGAGGAACTTCCTTCTCATAATGAGAGCTCAGGCTGAACTGTGAAGGTCAGCAGGAACATCTAAGAAAAATACAAGAAGATGTTTGTAGTTTAGGCATTTAAGGTAGGTATTTCCACTAAGATGATGGCCCTTTCCCTTCTCTGGGACATTATGGGGCCTCTGAGAAATTGGTGGGGATCATGGATATTCTTCTGGGTAGAAGGCTGATCCTAACACATACAGAACCCTGGCTTCATTGCCCTCACAGTGCTCAGAGACACTTTCAGATTGATAACTCTGTTAAAGATTTTTTAAAAATTACGTTTGTTTAGAATTTGTCAACTTGATAAATGGTCTAGAATTCTTGATTATACATGTGTGGCATGAGTCTGTGGTAGGAACAGGGCTGCCATTTTGAGAATCAAGGAAATCTCGCATTTTACTAAGATTTTTCTTAGTGGTACCTGAGATGTGCTTCCACACTGCAGTGAAAGTACACCCATAGTAAGGAATTTGCAAAGCAAATGAGTCAATAGCTCTACAACAATCACATCCTGAGATTTGTGTATTCTTTTGAGGAAAGAGAATCTAGAATGTTGTTTGCTCTTGAACCTACTGCAAGACAGTCCTCAGTTGTTGTCCTATCCCCACATTCATTGCCATGTCCAACTATTAATTTGTACTAACTACTTTGTGATCTTCCTATCCTATAGTAGGGGACCTATGACTCAATACTAAGATCATCACATCTTCCATAATAATGGATATTGGCAGCTATAATAGCCAAAACTATTGAATTTGGTTATGTGTTAGCATCATGAAAGGATCTATAGTCTCTTTAAATACTGCTATTAAGACTATTTGTCTTCAACTAATTTGTATTAATGAACACTGGTTAAGTAAGCATACTTACAAGCTGTTAAACGATAACTTTGTCTTGTGGTAATTTTGAACTGGAGCCAAGATTTTAATCAGAATTTTGTCCATGAGGAGCATTCATTATTTAATATAGTTGACAAAATCCAGATATTATCAATCACAACTAATAGTCCTTATTTGTAAAGCAAGTACATTTTTGTTTATTCAGTTGCAAGATTATTTGCAAACTCAGCTACATACAGTCTAACCCAAACTTATGTTACAAATTAGTTGGATACATTGGGTTCTTTCCTTAAGCATATATTATTCTTAAATATCATATGAAATGTTTTTGTTAATTATAGAGTATATTCCAATAACCTTGGTTTCTTAAATGCCTAATCATTACAAACAAAAACTAAGAACTACAACAAAAAGCAAAAAATAATAGTAACATTGTTTCAGCTATTACACAACTGAGAAGCACAATTGAATTGTTTAGATTAAGATGAAATTATAAAAATTTAAATACGAGAACACAGAAAAATACTGTGTATACATATACATATACACATATAAAACATATATATTCTTTATTCAAAATACTTGGGATCAAAATTGCTTCAGATTTGAAATTTTTGGATTTTGTAATTTTCCATTTACATAATGAGATGTCATGGGGATAAGACTCAAATCTAAATATAAAATTTGTGTATGCTTCATGTGTACCATAAACATGCATCCTGAAGATAATTTTATAATAATCTTTATAGTAATTTTGTGCATGAAAACAAAGTTTTATGGTATGGAATTTTCCACCTGAAGTGTCATGTTATCATACACAACAAAGATAGATAGAAATTAATATGCAGTCAGAGAGGGATTGGGCTCTCCAGAAAGTCAGCACAAAAGTTGAGACACACAAAGATGATGGCTGGGGTGAATCTGAAGAGAGTCAAGCCACAAGACTGGGATGCAGTAGCCAGGCCTGCAAGCCTCTCAAGAGATAAGCAGCAAATTGAGATTATACTGTCATTAGCACCACCTGGCCCATTGAGGTTAGGTAGGTATCAGATGTATAGGTAAATGACCAGAACACCTGGATTCATCCCTTTCCAATAATGACCTTGTTCTTTCCATATACCTTTGCTATGTGACTTATTTTTTCACTGGAGTAGTATTAGCTAAGGTCTATACTTGCAATTCTATAGGTTGATTGTAGTTTGACCTATGTTGTACCCACACTATATAAATTATCCCTTACAAAGAGCCTAGGTGGCCACCCACTTGGAATACCCCTTGAAAGGCTATTCTTCTCATGACTTCCAATGAAATTCTCCTGAGTTTCTCCTTTGGTTCAACACTTTATTCCTCGCTGTTGTGAGACCACAAAGTGGCCTCATTTGACATTTAACAAGTTGGCAGTTATTTTTCCTATAACAATGTTGATGGACAAAAATTTTGGATTTTGGAGCGTTGTGCATTTTCAGATTAGGGATGGCTGGCCTGTGTGTGTGTATGTGGGAGAGGGAGGGAGGGAAGAAAGGAGGGAGGGAGGGAGGGAGGGAGAGAGAGAGAGAGAGAGAGAGAGAGAGAGAGAGAGAGAGAGAGAGAGAGAGAAAATAAATATTCTTTCAAGTGACCTGTCTTCTGGACAATATTTGTATATTCATTACACCAGAAATGATGACAGACTTAGCAGATGAGGTCCCCTATAGTACAAATTTTTGATGTTAATTAGAAGTAACAAACCATACACTACAAGTTAATGTAACTTGTTTCTGACCATCAAATTTTCTCAATTTCAAATTTGTTATACATTTTTAAATTAACATATGAAGTATTATCCCTATCTTTTGTCCATTAGAAAGGGATGACAGGAGTCCTGAAGGAGTTGCCTGAAAGATGAGAGGACAGTAAGAAATGCATCTAAAAATCAAACTCTTGTTTGTTTCAAATAATGAATATCATCAAAGAAATGTAAAGAGAATCCATGGTTTAATTGAACATTAACATTTGTCGTGGTTTCTTAATGTGATGAAAAATCATCTCAAACTTCAGTGAATGGACCTCGGGCATTGGTTATCTTGCTAAATTTTAGGATAACAATTTCAGAGACCAAATAAGGTATAGAAAAATCTGCCATTTTTCACCATCATTGTGGAGTAATACATTCCTAGTCCACGAGCTCTTACCCAAATAACTTGGGGTCAGGTATATTTCAGAATTCAGATTTTTTCAATGATGGGAATCTAATAAGGTAAATAGAATGAATATTGCATATTACCAGTAGGGAATCAAATCTTTAATATTTATTTACAATGAAGTATTTCAATATACACACTGTTACATAATTATGCAATCATTACATTAAAAGCTTAGTATCAGTTCAGGCTAAGTTTTGCTCTCAAGTGAGTTTTGGTATATAACTTGGAAACTTTTTGAGTTTTCAGCATTTTTAAGATATGGGAATTACATAGTAAGGATTGTAGTCCTGTAATAGCTGTATGGAAAAATTTTTGATAGCATATTCTCTAAGAAGGAACAATGATCAAACTTCTTCTCTATTAACATGCAGTTTGATTTACTGGGAAACTGTAATATTTACAAAAGTAGAACTTTGTCCATCCCTGCCCAGTTTCTGTAATGTTTCTTAATGACATCTATTAACAACATTTTCTTTGTCATCTCAACCAACCAGGAGACTAAGGGACTGGCAGTGGCAATATGACTACTATGCATATTGTGTATACCCTACACATAATCCTAGACAAACAATGCCATTCCTGGTTCCAGAAGAGTTCAGAATTGTTCCATTCCCTAATAACCTGACAAGTGAAATTAAATGGTCTTGTACATATCACCACCTAAAGAGATGATACAGAATAAAAAGGTCCAGCCTCACTGAAGTAAGAGTGGGTTTTAATGTCTGAATTTTTGCCAAATACTTGGGATAATTTTAATACACAGTAAAATTTAAAAATCACCAAGGACAATATCTTAATACAATATAACCTCATTTATTTTGTTGTGGATGACTTTTACACACACAAAACATTCAGTACCAAGTTTGACATACAGGTTCCTTTGGAAATGGGAAATTACTACCATTTTTTGGCAAGATACACAATAACTTTTGTGCGTGAAATAAGTCTTGCAGAGAAATAATGCAATTCCAACTGCTTGTAATCAAGTACTTTAAAAAACCTCAATACTTATCTGTAGCAAAGCACAAGAAATAATCAAAGAGTCACTTCCTGGTGACCGATTCTTATTTGTACAAATTCAAAATATTGTGTTTAAAAAAATGGAACTACCTCCAGGATGCTATTTAAAATTGCGATGATCATGGATTGGAGAATCTGTGATTTAAATAACTAGGGTGGTATAAAGTGACTATAATTTGACTATGAATCATGGTGATGCTCACAGGAAGATTGTGACAAGGAGACAAAGGGGCCCTGCTGTCCATTATAAACCACTGAATTGCCTTCAGATAAATGCATCTTGCCCTGTGAGTGGAAGTCACCTATCAAATTTCCCCTGCAGCCTGTTTTGTTCATAGTAATGAAAACGCATTTTGTACAGTACGAGATACCGTATTCATTAGCACAGGCCTGTGTGGACTGCCTGTCTTGTTCTAGGGGAGAAGAACAAGGAGGAAGAACGTTGAGATTTTTCTAAAATGGCTGACCTTCATCTGAAATTGTTGGAAATCTTCCCTGTTATTATGAGTGTACACCATGCAGCCAGGTAACCCCCTGGAGAACGCCTTTAACTGACTAACAAAGTTCCTCTTTAAAGACAGCAGTCTGATTCCTTGGTACTGAAGACTTTCAGAGGAAAGGGCAAAGAGTCTCATTCAGCTTTTTTCTCCCAGGGAATATTTATCCAGGAACACTGGACACACATGTGGCACTGCATTAAGGATACTGTGGTTCAGGTGTCAGGTTAGTCCTACTAGCAACTAGGCTTGTAAAAATAACTTTTCCAGTATGGCAATACAGGTAGGAACTGAACAGACAATTCTTCAAAAAATACTTAAAAAGCACCAGTTGGCACAGACTTCCTGCTTTTATATCCAACAGTTTGTAACTTTATATAAACTGTCTTTGGAAAGAGCAAGACTACTCTAATTGAACCAGACTGAGCGACAATAATGAGGACATGTTTTGAAATGGTTTAAGTCAAGGTTTCATTATAAGAATAAAGAGGACAGGCTGCTGGGATGGATTGATGTTGGCTTTCATTTTCATCAATGCAGCCTGTACAGGCTGAGTGCAGGCTGACAATCTAAAGCATTTTCTGAAACAGTAATGCTGTGTTTGAAGGCTTTATGGATAGAACACTGTTACATCAAATCTATGCTGGAGTTGATGAGACTGTTTTTACATTTTAAAAGGGTATCTAATTACTAATCTCGATGTTTTCTGCTCCAGATTGCAGATGATAAATATTCCATAAGCAAATCCTAAATCAACTCAGCAGCCTGGGAAAGGATGAATAGCCTTAAAAAAAAAAGCATCTATAAAAAGAACTGGATCAAAAGTAGATGCCCGATCACACACCCACTGTGATTGGGCTGATAAAAATAGCCACTTGCTCAGATTTAGTTCACTTCAGTGTCAGGCTTTCCTCCAACCACCCTGCTCCCCGCCCCACTTCAACTCCTTAAATGATTCCCATGGTGAACTCAGTGTTCACAGCGGGCATTTTAGTGTTCCCACCAAAAGAGAGGCTGCATCAGATGCTGCACTGAGAGGCAGCCAGGGAAGAATGCTCCTCTTCCTTGCTACTTTTCTGGCAAGGGTTGGTTTGGTACTACTAACACGTAGAGCATATCAATAAGGCACAGGCATGGTACACGGTGCTTTACAAACATTGCTTCCCACATTCCGGTATCACCATCATGATCCAATTTCATGATGAGGGAATGAGGGCTCAGACAAATAATGTATTCAAGAGCACAGATTTAATTAGTGGTAGAGCAGATTCTGACCCATATCTGATCACAGAAGCTGTATGTATTTTCAGCCACTCTGCTCAGCTGCCACCTGCCTGCTCAAGGATGGAATCCTCATCACAAATCCTGGCCAAGTGTCCTCTCAGGAGGAAATGCCAATTATCCACAATCTTGTCTCTCACTGCAAAAACCAAAACCAAAATTCTTGATTTTAGCTGACTTATATTTTAAAAAGACAATATAAGTGAAAAGCAAAGAAAGAAAAGGATACTATTTTGCTATAACTTCAGGTGTTTAAAGAAACTGAACATACAAAGAAAACACTTGCTTAATGATGAAGATAAAACTCTTTGCATCACATATGCTCATACTAAATAATTTCACATCTGCACAGTCTTCCTTCCTCTTCTTCATACTTTTTTCAACTCTTTCTACATTTCCTTCTTACTCTCTCACATATTAACTTATTTATTCATGCATTATCAGTTCTACCATTTTTTAAGCACACAGGTACTAAGTGTCTGAGATAGAAAGATCAATTAATGTTCTCAAAATGTGTACATTTTTGTTGGGAAGATGGAAAGTTGCTGACAGTAGTACAGCATGATACATCTTATGACAAGGACATCATGTGGAGTACCATTATAGCAAGTAGGCTGCGTAGCCTCAAAGAGTTCAAAATTCTCTTACATATCTTATTTTTAATATTATGCCCTATGTTTAATATTAATCTCAGACAAGGTTGCAAAAGCAGCCAATAGGCAGAAGCTACTCTTATGCAATTTACTCCTTTCCTCAACTATAAAAATCACCAGCAATGGCTTTAATACCTCACGTGTTATAAATATAGGCTTGCTAAGAACTTCTAAGTACAGGTCAAGTATTTTTTATCAAAATACTTGGGGCCAGAACTCTTTTGGATTTCAAATGTTATTCAGATTTTGGAATACAGGTATATAAAAATAAGACATCCTAGGAGTGAGAGCTCATTCTAACACAGAATTCATTTATGCTACATATATACCATACACACATAGCCTAAGGTCATTTTATCCAATATTTTCACATGAAGTCTAATGTGGAACTGTCTACTTGTGGCATCATGCAGGAGTCAAAAAAAAATCAGAATTTTGGAGCATTTTAGATCTTAGGTGTTTGGCTTAGGTATGTTCAACCTGCATCACTTGCCAGTCAGTTCTTGCAGTCAAATGTCTTGAAAGAATCTAGTAGGCATCTCATTTCTTTTAATCTTAATGTAATGTCTTAATGTCCAAAGAGTAAAGAATGACCAGCATGATATTTCCACGAAGCCTGTGGACTGCCTCCCAGCAAGGCACAGTAAGGTCAGGGTGAAGATTGGCTACATGACCACAGCTTATGTTGAAAAATAATCTCTGCCTTAGACTCCCCAGCACAGCATGGAGTGTTTGAGTTGACAGAGTCATAAACTGTAGTATTCACAGGTTCTAGTTAAGTGTCACACCTTCCAACTAAAGACCTGCAGCTTGAAACAAAGCAAGGTTGTCTCAAACAGAGAGTTATACAGGCAATTAGGGAAGCTACAGTGGCAGAGGGTCAAGTTTCATGGCCAACAAAATAAAAAAGACAATAGCTTTAGGAGAAAATGAACAAAACATCCTGTACCAGAGAGAACCCACTTGGCTGCAGTGAATTCCGACTGAGGCATCCTCTTGGCATCTGAACGAGAAAAAGACTCAGTGGAGAACTCAAATCTAACTGTGGGGAAATGTCTTCCATTCTGTAAAACTGAATTGGCTAAACTCACAGGTGCTACCAGATGCCACATGGAGATTTAGCAGATAGTCTCTAAGCAGCTGTTCCTGGGAAGCCAAAGTGGCCTGGAATAGACAAAATTGCCAGGGCAAAGATCCAGCTGACCAGGGATGACATGAAAGAATTAGAGTTGCTAAAATTAATGATCTTCAAACACACTGATTTACAGTGTTTTTCTCTCCTTAACTCATTTCTCAAAGCTGTTCTGAGAAGAGCTGACCCTAACATCCTACATTATCTGAGGGTAACAGAGGCTGAGGGAGGTTAAATGATACTCACACTCAAACTGAGCACTGACTTGCTCTTGTGAATAGGTGTCACACTGCATCCCAATATTTACCCCGAGTTTGACTCAAAACTGCTTCTAAACTGGTACTTTGTATGAGAAGTTTCCATTTTTCTGTTGTAAAGTATTTTTAAAAGCATAGTGACACTTGGTTAATGGGAAAATTCTCTTGGCAGATACTTCCATGTTTAACATACAATGGTGATTGATGTTGCGAATGAGGATTGCCAGATTCAGAAATACCTTCTGAATCATTAAAAAACGAAATTATGCCCAATATGATTTTTGCCTTCCTTGTATCACCCTGTGTTCTATCTCTTATGTAAATAATTTATCCTTGATATATGATGAATTTCTTGCAAGTGAAATAATCACATAACCAAAACATTTTATTTCATGAAAATGTAGGGTAATATATGTAGGTTGCAAGACATTTCCCTTTTCTTTGTTCTCTTTTTTCCCCACTCATCCATCCTTCCATCCAATCCACTATAATCCTGTTCTTCAAAGCGAGTCTCTGACTCTTTCACCAGGATCATCAACTGACTTCTGGCAGTTGTTTCCTACTCCTAAGTGAAATGACTTACAATGGAAAGGAGAGAATGGGAATGGCTTCCTGGTCAAGAAAGCCATTTTGGTATATCGGTTTTTGTAAAAGAGAATCTCTCTGGGATAAAATTTCACAATCATTTGTATTCCTAAGAACTCTGTCTTGGTGAGCATTATCTGGAAAACTTCGTGAAGACAAAGTTATAAGAAGTTGGAAAAGTTGGCTGGTCTTTAGAAGTTCAACCTTGAGCTCAATCATGCCTTATGATTCTGATGTTTAAACAGATTATATGCTATATTCTTTCTCACCTATAGTACTTTTGTGTGGATGGTTTAACTCTGTCATTTTATCTTTGGAGATTCAGTATTGAAAGTGAAAATATCTAAAATAGAGCTAATTGCTTTTTTCTTCAAATTTCGCTGTTCATTGAAAATGGAAAATGGAAAAAATGACATTGATTGTGAAGAAACTGGGACAAATGAATTAGTTCATGAGTTACTGCCTTATATGCTCAGTAAGACTATGATGGATAAAAAAAGGTCATTCACAACAGGCAGAATATAATTAATCATTAAGGTAAGCATTATAAACTGTTCTTTCTTAAAAATATAGCTTTAGTCCTCAATTGAAACTTAACTTGAAATTAATACAAATTGATATAGGTTCTATCAAAGGCTATTTTAGATGCTGTAAATCTAATATTGAAGATACTTACTGCAATGTGTTTGGAATGGCGATTGATTACAGGTCAGAAGCATTTTATTGGAATTTTGTCCATTCAAATGTTTGCCTTTCTTTAGTTGCAAATGACCCTTCATTCAGCTAAGACTTAAAGCATCATACAATACTAGTATAGCATGAAATTAGACCCAGGAGACAAGATGAAAAAACAGGTTTAACAGGATCAGGAAGCAATGGCAATTATGCCTTTTTAAAAATCAGTTCTGTGAAACATAACTAAATACCACACCACTGGTTAAATGAAAGCCTTATGAATCATAATTTTTGAACAATGCATTTAGTCAACAATACATAGGTCCTCTTTCACTCCTTTCTTCCAATTTAAGAAGTGAGCAGAAGTATCAGAATGGAATCAAACTGAGGCTGGGGTGTAGTGTAGGAACATTTTCAAGAGACCTAGTAATGGGAGAGAGCTACCTTCTTTTCTTTTCATGGTGGTTCAACTGCCAAGGGTTCAGATGAAGGGACAGTTACACTGCATTCTACTTCTGCAGTTTTGAACTGGTTTCCATGCCTCCCAGATCAGTTTTCTTTGTACTTTTAGATATATAATCTTAGTATCGAAAGCCTTAAAATGGAAAAAAAACATATTGCTAAGCTTGTTATTTATGCATACTACATAATACGATGCTTTAAAATTGCTAGTTAAAATCTGTTATCAGTTCCTAGGAATAATGACATGTTTACTTCCTTCTTATATAATGATTCTAACCTATCTCCATTGATTTGTTGTATATATTTTCAATCATTGTTTATGATCTCTTGCCTGATCCTCTTTGTGATTTACTCTGCTATGAATTTTCATGTCATTCGACATTTCATATGAAATCCATGTAAATCAGGCATTTCTTTTGGCCATTGTCACTCCATAAAACTTTTGATAGTGAAAGTGAGCAAAAATAACAGCTCTGTAAAAATTTCAACCTCAACCTTGCTACCAGAATACAGACTTGCCAATATTTCAAATAAGAAGCCCAGATACAAGCATCTCATCTCCACAAAGAGTTGGAGGATACCAGCAAATGAAGAAGGAGACTGCCAGCAAATGGCAGCCTTATCTGACTTTTGAATGTAAACTAAAAAATTTCTTTCATTTGTCAATTGTGCAGAAAAGTTGTACATGTATAGTATCCAAATGAACTATGCGGCAAAAAGAAGAATGAGGGGAAGATCAAAAGTCTTGAATGAGTGTACTGCAATAACCAAAAGGAGAAATAATCCTATTTCTTTAAAAAATATTTCTAGAGTCTTATTTTATGTTTACCTACACATAATAATTGCATATATTTAGGGGGTACAATGTGAAGTTTTGATATGTGTATACATTATTTGATGATCTAATCATGCTAATTGCATGACCCTTTTTCTGAGTTTGCAGTGTTACTGCTAACATATTTGACAGCTAGACAAATTCTCTAATTTTTCAGAGATTAAGCAAATAGATGAATGCCCTGGGGATTTAAAATAGACATAGAGGCAAGTACAGAGAAACTAAACCGTGCCTTTGAAACAACCCCTTTTCTGTTCGCAACATTTCATTTCATTTTAATTTCTAAAGGTCTCTGTAGCTCATTAATTTTTTTTTTCTGTTTTTACTTGTTAAAGACTTTCTGGTTCTTTTTTACCTTACTATCCTTTAATCCAGTGATATAAAATATCAGAAAAATTGATGAGTGAATGGTGATGAGATCAAAACCAAAAAGAGGAAGATAGAGTTTCCAGTAAATAGGGTTTATATCACTACAGAAGTTTCAGACTTCTCAATTTAATGCATCAAGAGGCTGCGGTTATCGCTGAGAGCTCTCAGCCCTCAAGGACAACACTCTTGGGTGTGAGGCAACATTTCCTGGATTGTCTCTTTCTTTCAGTATCTTTTCCTGAAATGGGTGTCAGTCCATTAGTAATAATAACAAAAAAGCACCTCTTAATTGATTACAAAGGAAAAAATATGAAAATTCAGAAATTACAAAATGTGGTAGAGCACGAAGAAAAAAGATAAATAATTCAACCACTCAGAGACAGTTATACACATTTCGATATATGACTTTATCATTTTTAAGAATTTGGATATGGGGTATGTGTGTGTACATGTGTGTATTTACGTGTCTATATATGTGTACATTAGTTCTTATAAAAATAGTACCACATTGAATGCTGTTCTATAGTCTGCTTATTCACTTAAATGTAATAAACATTTTTTCCTATACTACATGTCTATTAAAAAATAACTATAACTGCACAATAATCTACATATGAACTTGTCATCAGTCAATATCGTACGCTTGGGTACTGATCTTAGTCAGCGTGGGCTGTCAGAGCAAAATGCCATAGAATGAGTAGCTTAAAGGAAATTTACATTCGCAGGGTCTAGAGACTAAAGACAGATCAGAACGCTAACTTGTTCAGTCTCTGGTGAGGGCCCTCTCCTGGCTTGTAAACTGGTGCCTTTCCAGTATGTCCTTACCTATGGGGAGACAGAGAGCAAGCTTTCTGGTGTATATTCCTACAAGAGCACTTATGGGAGCCTTTTGACGTAGCAGGTAGCTGTTCAAAAAAACAGGAAGAGAGCTTTCCAGAAACTAGCTATGCTCACAAAAATCACTAAATATGTGTAAGCTACTGTGCATACAAGAAAATATTAGACAATTCTTTCACCAAAGGACTTCATGGTCCAGGAAAAAGAAGAGGAATTGTGAAAGGGATAAATAAGGAAACAATGAGAGAGGAAGCACACATGTTTTATTTTACCCTCTGAGGAGGTGGCATATGTCAGCACAATGCATAACTTTATTACTTTTTGCGCTTGTTGCTAATCTGCTTTGTAGAAAGTATATATAATGCTTCCATGAGCAAAAGAGAGGGCTAACTTCCCTCAGTATCAGTTCAGTTTTGAAAATGTACTGGACAGAATGTGACCTTTAGTTGGCTCCACCACTAAATATCTCATTGGGCTTCTCTTAAATTGCTAGTGATCAATTAGCTGGCTGAGTTCCTAGAATTATTCCAAATAGCTAAAGAAATAACCTTCATTAGACAGAGAAAGAAGATACCATATGTGTGTTCACCACAAATTCCCCATTCTGAGGTATAATGAAATGAACGTTTTAATATATCTAAATATTTTCTTACTACATTTTAATTTTGCAATAATCTGGTGGGGGTGGGCACAGAAAGTCACTGATGCAACCAAAAATGCAATTTTCTTTACAAAAATACATTTTTTCATAGAAACAGGAAGTGACTGATTTTCCTTAAAGTTTTAGAACTAAATCTAAATTAATTTTGTGAAAGTAAGTGCAACATCTTCTGGGTAAAAAAAGAGGAAAAAGTAATATATCTTTAAAGCTAAAGTTCTCAAACGTAAACCATCTTTTTGAACAATAAAGAATATCTGTCAGAATGATGATCTGTGACTTCCTAGCAAAGGAAAGGGAAAGTAATCTACAGACTAAATATCCCTTTCCTGAAATGCTTGGAATCAGAAGTGTTTCAGATCTGGAGTTTTGTCTTTGATTCTGGAATGTTTACACATTCATAATGAGATAATTTAGGGATGGGACAGAAGACTAGACATTAAATTGATTTATGTTAGTATACACCTTAAGCACACAGTCTAAGGCAATATTTTATAACATTTTTAGTGCACTTGCATTTTGATTATAATCTGTCCCATGGAGTCAGGTGTGAAAATTTTCCACTTGTGTTGTCATGTTAGTCCTCAAGGAGTTTTGGATTTTGGATTTCAGATTTTTGGATTAGGGATGCTCAACCTTGTATCATGTGTCAGGTGTCATGCTAAATCTTTTCATTTACATTACTGTAGGAAATTGCTTTCATTTTTCACATGTGGTAGGATGTGCCAGATTTTTTTTTTTTTTTTTTTTGGTACCAGGAATTGAACTCACAACCTCACGTCTGCCAGGCAGGTGCTTAAGCCACTGAGCTAAATCCCCAGCCCTATTTTTTGAGACAGGGTCTCACTATGCAGTTCAGGTTAGCTTTGGACTCACTTTGTAGTGCAGGCTGGTCTCGAACTCACAATGATCCTCCTGCCTCAGCCTCCCGAGTGCTGGGATTACAGGCATGCACCACCATACCTGGCTAGGGTGTGCCAGATTTAATAAACAAAAATATAGGATGCTCAGTTGAATTTGAATTTCATATACATAACTTACAATGTTTTGGTGTAAATACATGCCATGCAATATTTGGGAAAGGTATCCATTTTTATCTGATATTCACATTTATCTGAATGTCCTACATTTTTTCTGGCATTCCTGCATAGGTATGGTGATTCATATTTCATTTGCCATACTATGATCAAATAAAGGTGCTGTCATTTGTTTTAAAAAATCTGGATTCCACAAATTAAGGCATTAACTCCCTTCCAACAGTCAGCTTCAAAATCTTATGGCATATTTGGCTTGCCTTCTTTGTCTTCACTTTGATTTAAGTTTTTCCAAAATGATACATTCAGTATTTTGCATTTCTATGCCAAGGCACTCATTAAATGGAGAAATAGCTATACAACTGGCATTGAAATATTAATTTGTTTAAAGATTGATTTTCCTGGCCATAACCACTCACTCATATTTAATTTACAGAACTGAGGGTACACAATATAAATACAAAGCAAAGAGTGGTATATAATATACTCAAGTAAGATTATGAAACACAGCCATAACATTGTAAGACAGACCAAGAAGGCAGAACAAGTAAAAGAGTAACTGGCAGATGAAAATGAGATGCTTTAGCTTATAAGAGGAAAGAGACTTAGAATCTAAATAAAAGAAGGAAGAAAGGAAGGTGTACTACTTCCCAGGTACAAGATCCAAACACTGTAATCAAACAAATGGTAAGGAGCTATCCCTAACCTACCCATGCAAATCAACACAGGAAGTGATCTTGCTATATAATGTGTGCACGAAGAAGACTCTCCTTAACAAGTCAAAGCTAAGTCTGCTAGCCTCTTCAGGTAATTGCCAGGAAAAGAAATCTAGTTCAGATTGTCTCAGGATGAGTTTGGGAAACTCAACTATTTCTTGGTTCTCCAAATCAGTACTTGTTCTAATGTTTTTGGGTTGGGGAACATGATCACAGTGTTGGGCCTTTTGCATTTTGGGCATTTGCCTTGTGAGAATGAGAAAGCAATCCCTTCAGTGTGCAAGGCTCAGCAGGTGACAGGGGTACCAACTGGTAGGTAGAGGAGGGGTGGACACCAGGCAGAGCCCTTGGGGTAAGACATGATGACAATCATTCCTCGTGAGAGGGCACACAGTCTGAGGTTTGTAGAGGGATAGTTTTCATAGAGAATACTGAAGAAATCAGAATGATTAACTCACACAGGACAACAAGGCTTGGCTTCAGAGTGAACATTAGGTCTTAGTTTTAGTTTGTGTGTCAATCAATTTTAAATGTTTTAGTTCAAATAAATACCTCATGCAAAGCATGCTCTCGGCATGCACTAATGCAATCATTCTGATGCTCTACTTAAAATGAGGCATGGAGGGTGAATAATTGAAGAGGAATTTCACTTCTGCACATCTCCCTGTGCAATTGCAATTTAATTAACTAATCATTTCATAATCAAACAGTACAAAAAGCAAAAATTCTACTTTACTAGATAAAGCATTCAAATCAAATGCTTCTCAGCTCTCTCAGGCAAATGTTAATTCTCTATGTAAGTATATGTGATTTCTATAATACTGCTAATATCAAAAGGAGAAATAAACTTGACTCTCCTCAGCACTTTGGACATCTGTATTTTGTAACAACTGATGAGAAAAAGATGGGACTGTTGCTAATGAATGAGGTCTTCTAGACACATGGACTAGAACGGTGTGGACAAGGCATGGTGTACAATATCTGGTATGAGTTCATTAAACTTGATGATTAATAATACTGTATGTAATGTAGCTGACTTAGTCAACAGATATTCAGGTGTGTTTATTTTAACTTCTTAACTCTTCTGAAACAATAGAGATCTTCTTGGAGTATATCTAGCATAAGGTCTATCATAACAGATATGTACCTAAAACCATTTTGATCACTTATTCAGTCAGCATCTACTGTGTACCAGAAACTGGACCAGAAATGTGGGATAGCAGAGAAAGAGACAGCTCCTGTATTATGGAGTGCATAGACAATGACTGAAAGGTCCCACCAGCTGCAACTATGACAAATACAACAGAGGAGGGACTTACTGAATATTGAGTAGGTGGTAGCCAGTGAGAAGGGGGTATAACCTAAGGAAAGATCTGGAATAAAGGGAAACATTGTATGTCATGGGGACCTAAGGCACAGAAAATGGCAGAAGAGGTGAGCAGCTGGTACACACAATAAGAAACCCTGCAGGAAAGACGATAGCAGGTAAGACATACAGACGATAGCAGGTAAGACATACAGTTTTGAAGATCATACTGCCTGCTGAGTGCAGATTAGGTTGGGCTGGAGTAGATGTAGGCAGACTGATGAGAAGGCAGGCTACCAGGGTGATAGATAAACAATGACAGTAGAAAAGTTACAGTAGAGAAATTTGAGGAGCAATGAGGAGGCAAATCACAAAGATCTGATGATAGATTCCAGATGCTTGGTAATGGGAGGTTGAATCTTGAGATGTTTAGATGGCTCAGTTGTGGGGGATGAGGATACTTATCACTAAGACAAAAATCTCAGAAAGGAGCAAGCATGGACATCTATGGAGAAGAGAAACACTTGGTTTTGGACAGTTTGTTCATAGGTCATCTACAGAGATTTGTCTAGTCAGTGGTGGTCTTGTGTCTTCAGCTGAGAGAAGGCCCACAGAATCCAAATTTCTATTGTCCAGGTAGGTCAGACAGGAAGGTGTATGATTGCTTTTGATGGCAGAAGATATCAGAACAGGGGGCTTTAAGTCACATGAGCAATTTCAGACATAGTACTACCACATGCAGATTCAGCATTTTCATGTGTCACATAAGAATGATGGGTCAAGATAAGAGCCAGAGTAAGATGATTTCACATGCGTAAAGGCACACAGTAAATTGAAGAGTCCTGTGCAGTGCTCCTGCTCTACACTGACTATGGGACCAACATTACTCTCTACTTCCTTCTGCCTCTGATATCTTTTCTTCTGTTCCTGATATTTATACCATCCATGACCTTATTCTCACCATTGTTTAGGTGGCAGGGACATAACACCATTGAAGATCTATCATAGTATTTGTTAGACCTCATAGTCAGATAGTAAGAAGGTAGCTGGAACAAACAGAAAAGGTTCTTGCTATCAAAGCACTTCTGGTGTTTTTTGGCTGAGGTGATAGCAACTAAGGTACATAAAGCAACTAAATGCTTCTATTGTTTCATTGATTTTGCAGGCCTGGGACCAGTGGTCAGAGCATCTCTTGGGAGGATGCAATATAGCAAATACGGGGGATTTCCTTCTATCTTGTCTTTGAAATCCAATATTGTTCTCACTGTTTTGCTTTGTTCTGATTAATTGTTTTGCTTTATTTAATATTCTGTTTTGTTTTTGATTTGATTTTGCTATACTTGATAAAATGGACAACTATTGTGAAGATAACAAGATATACTATGGTAGCTATTGCTTTCCTAGTAT
>RJWM01019439.1:0-38843 GCA_004363535.1 Dasyprocta punctata
TCATTATCATATTTAATATAATTGTGTGTAATAAAATTTGTTGGGGGGACACTCTAAAACCATACACTCACAAGAGTAGGCCTGTGCCATAATATACTTACTATGTGTCTTCTGTAATGTTTGTGGTTTTATGCAGCATGGTAAATTAGATGTTTTGCAAAGGAACTGGGATTGAGAAGTGACTCATTAGTTTGGGGTACTTGTCTAAAAAAGATGACCAAAATCTTGTCCTATTGAAGTTCCAAGTACTTTGTTACTCAAATTATTGTCCCTGGATAAATGACCTTTGCATCACCAGGTTAGAGATACAGAATACCTGGGTTTCCGTCTTGAAGGAGATCTGGCTCATGATGTACAAACTCAGAATCTGCATTTCAGCAAGATGTCCAGGGGATTCACATGAACAGAAAAATTTTCCAGGTGCCACTTGTGTGATAAAAAAATTTGTGTTTTCATCTGACAGATGTTTTCTATCTAAATATTTATGACTTCATAAAAAAGTATCTTCTGAAGTAAACTGCGCTATCCCAATTTAATTCTTTAAACAATTTCTTTTCAGGAAAAATGTTTCCTTCTTTTCTTGTTGCATAAAGTTATTTCAATGATCAATTGTTCCCTAATTTAATTTTACTACAAAGATTCAGTTCAGTCATCTTTTTTCATGTAAAATTAAATTAACATTCTGTCTGTGCATTTTCTGTGGACATTTCTACCATGTCTGATTTTTCTACCTTTAAGGTATCAGCTAACTTTTGTCAAAAAATTACTGTTCTATTAACAGTTGCCAATGTAAAATTTCACTGTCTTTGGATTCAACTGCAGACAACTATATTTTTTTTGATAATTTCGAATAGCAGTTTTATTATGAATTAGATGAAATCTGCTCCAGATACTTACCTTTAAGCTAATCAAATAATTTTGCTCATCTGCTACATTGTCCATTAAATGCTTACATGGAAAAGCAGGACATTATTCATTCTTAGATTTATGTGAGGACACATCTTGTCTTATCT
The DNA here is from genome assembly GCA_004363535.1 of Dasyprocta punctata. NCBI lineage: Eukaryota > Metazoa > Chordata > Mammalia > Rodentia > Dasyproctidae > Dasyprocta > Dasyprocta punctata. The sequence goes on from RJWM01019439.1 coordinate 1,014, forward strand.
ATGGTATCTTTTGAGTTCAAGCTAGATTACATTAGAATGTATTTGTACAATACAAAGACAACATCCCAAAGAAGAGTATGGCTTGATTACTGAAAGAAAATCTACAGGCAAAGATTCTACTTGAATGCAAGCACTGAAAGTTTATCTGTATTTGTTCCTCTGGAAGCACATGGGTACACAAGTGTCCAAAATATTTGCCAAAGTCAATTACATTGAGTCCATTTAATTCTTTAATCCTATTAGTGATAAATGGATCATATTGCTATCCTTACATGTATCACTTAGGATACAAATAATAAACATCCCAGCCATTAACCCCATGCTCTAAGAATTCAGACTAGGAAATTGGACTATGAATTTAGACTAGGAATCAGTCTTACTTGATTTTCCAGATAATTTTCACAGAGTAGTTGGTATTCCTTCTGGATGGCATAGTATAGTCCCAACGTGGAAAAATTAATGCTTTGAGCTGTTTTTTCCAGGATAGAGCACATATTTATTAAGTGCATAATGTTTGTAACACAGAATTGGAATGTGCACTTGGAGGAGGAGGAAAATTCTGAAAGCGAGGCTGAGTCCTCTCATCAATGAGACAAATTACATGGCAATCAAGTGTCTCTTACACAGGGACATGGGGTGGAAAGTGGTCAAGACTAGCCAGAGTGAAATAGTGTGCAGGATATGGTAGAGGTAATAAGAGCCCCAGCCTTGAAAATAGAAACTGGGGAGGAAACAACCGAGATCCTGAAAACTTCATCTATCTATCTATCTATCTATCTGTCATCTATCCATCCACCCATCCATCCACCCATCCATCCATCCATCCATCCATCTTTGTGAGAGTGGAGACTGAACTGGCACTGGCACTGACCTGCATCCCCAGCTTCTTTTTGTTTTCAGCTGCGGTCTTGCTAATTTGCTAAGTTACCTAGGCTGGGCTTGAACCTGTGAGCTTTCTACATTAGCCTCCCGGAGTGTTGGAATTATATGTCCTAAAATTTTTCTGTAGCATTGGTAACCCTGATGTCACTTTTCTTTTCATGTAGTACATTCTCCTTGACTTGTTTAACCCTCTTTAAAATTGTTTGTCAGTAACTGTTAAGTTCTAGCTTGCTCTCTCTGGAGCTGGACAGATTCCTGGCATTTCTGCTGCCAGGTGTCGGGAAGCTCAGTGTCCCAAGAATAATCCTACACGTCCTTTCCCAAATTAGGATTTCTTCTCTTGATGACTGTATCATGATATGTATAAGCCAGAGCACAGGCCCCTGGTTATGCAATGCCATCAACTTTTATCTTTTTGTCTGCCTCCCTGTTTCCCCCATGCCCATTCCTACTGCCCAGCTCGTGGACTTCTCCCTACTCACGGACGTCTCACCTCCACCTGCCTCTCCAGCTCCCCTGAGCCAACCAATGGACACCTGCCCAGCTGTCCATCCTCCAGGTTCACCCTTCACACTGCTGCCAGAATAATTACTCAGGCATTTGTACAACTATGTCACTGTCTACTTCAGACCTTCCTGTGATCCCTAAATCCCGCCTTCCAGAAATGTCATGTGTCATGGTGGAATGCGCAATATGATTTGGAATCAGATATATAAACCTGAGTCTTGAGTCTGCCACATATTACTCAAGTGTCTTTGAGGAAGTTATTTATCTGGCTGTTAGTTTCCAAAAATTTACTTTACATTACTTTCTGCAAATTAAAAGAAATTGAATATACACACACATATATAAATGACTTAGTCCAGGAATGGTGAACGTTTTAGAGACAGTATCAATCTGCAATCCAAAACTCACTTATTTACTGCAAATGCCAGCACTGCAATTAAATCTGAATACTGAGGTTTTAGTTTAGACAACACAACTCTACATTAACATCTTTTGTTTTAAGACAAACAAAATAATACACATGCCATAGGTTTGTTGACACTGATATAGTCAATGGAAAACCCACTGGAAAAAAATGTAAGCATCAAAATATATTTTCAAAAGTTTAAAATGCACATGGGCACACTTTTGTTTTAAGACAAACAAAATAATACACATGCCATAGGTTTGTTGACACTGATATAGTCAATGGAAAACCCACTGGAAAAAAATGTAAGCACCAAAATATATTTCCAAAAGTTTAAAATGCACATGGGCACGTGTATATGCATATGTACACATGCGCACATAATCTATGTGTACACATAGTTGTTAAGATTATATTACGTTATGTATAATTTTAAATTTTAATAAATGAAGATCTATTTGTGCTGCAATCCTAAATGTAGATTTATATATTTGCATTCTATAAAAATAAAAGAAACAAATGCATAAAGACAAAAAGCTACTGTAATGATTTTACAATACAGTATTCAACTTTCACAAGACTAAAATTATCCTTATCACAAGATGTTGCTTTTAACATTGCTTTGGTATCCTGCACTTGGAATAGGGAAAACAATGGTCTGTGTGTGTGTGTGTGTGTGTGTGTGTGTGTGTGTGTTGCTGAGGACTGACCCCAGGGGCCCAGGCATGTTAGGCACATGCTGCAGTAGTCCGCATCTGTAAAGACTTCATTCACTGCACAAATGACATGGGATAAATTCTTTCCAGTCTTTCCTCTAAGAAATGGTAATATGCACCAAAAGCTTGAAAGTATTGAAATCTCAAGACACCCTTCTGTTAGAGTAACCTACAGTAAAGTCTGCCTGTGTCTCTGAAGTCTGAAGATGTCCCTGTCTCACTGAGACTGAGCAGCCCGGTAGGGGACTCCGTGCTCCATTCTGGAGACATTATTCCCATACAGCCACTTAACAAATCTGGCTCCTAGAAAAAGACAAACAGGTGTCCTAAGGGTTGCATTTCTGTTTGAAATGCAAAGGTAAAAATGTGACATTTTTAGGTAAACGGATGCACCTTGAGAACATAATTTTAAGTGAAATAAATCAAACACATGTTTAAATATCATATTTTTTTCTATTGTGTGAGAAACCCAAAGGGCAAGTAAAGAAAGAAATAGAGGGTAGATAATGATGAGTAGGAAGAATGCGGTCAAATGGGAAGGGGAATAGGGGATAGGAAGAAGTGCAGTGAGGGAACAGGGTTAAAAATATTAAAAAAAAAAAAAAACAATGGAAGGAAAACAATAAAAGCAATGCTTTGAATAGACAGAGGGGAAGAAGGATTGACAGGAAGGGAGAGGAATGAGAGAAAAATAACTAAGATATGTCATGTACAGGTACAGATTCCCTAGGATGAATGTGAACATTTTGTATGTCAAAGTGTACCAGTAAAATCAGATTTAAAAAAGAAAGAATGAGCATTCCAATCCTTAAAATCATTCAGGATGGAGTTCTCTGTAATTGGAAGTATCTAGGTTTAAACTCAATGATTGTGTATCGATGAAGGATGTGTTGAAAGGATTCCAAACATCAGTCTGATTTAGATTTGCATGATCATATAGTCATTTTTAAAATCTATAATTCCGTAATTAAGAAAGAAGATACATGCAGTGAACAACTACTTAAAACTACATGTTTGTGCTAAAATCTTTTCCTTTTTGTTTGTTGTTTAGTTTATGGTAGTTTTACAATCTTATCTATAGCATATTATATTTGCTTATCTAAACATTAGTAGCAATATTTTTTAAACTTATTTATACTTTTCAGAAAGTTCAAACCATTGATATATAAATCTTTTTAAATTTTCAACCTGGTAGCCTCTTCTTCACAAGCATTAAAAATGAGGTTAAGTGATTCTCCTCAAGGAATAAATATGTCAGGAGTTGTTCTGAAAATATCTCTAAGCAAAGCAATTTCCCAAAAAGCAGTGGGACATGACAAATAGCACAAGAACATGGTTATTGGATTTTGTTTCATTCCTAAGGCTGTATTTACACATGCACGGCACAGAATGGCTTAAATTTTTTAATTTAAACACTTACCTTAAAGTACCTTACTATGAAAACAATGCAGGACTTTATTCTTTAAAAAAAAAAAAACTAAAAGTACCTAACTGTGCTTAAAGGTTGTGAAGTTTCAGCCTCTGGGATTTGGTTTTGGCATGGATGAGGTGGCATTCTCTGTCTTCTCTGTTTCTATCTATAGAGACTGGTGGAGATGCTAACTCTGCTGAGCGTAGCAGCAAGTCCCAGCAGTAAGGTCTGGGAGGGATCAGGGTCTGTGTGACAGCTTGTATCTGCTAACAGTTCTGTCCTCTTTGCTTCTCAGAGCTTCCCACACTGCTGAGGTTCTCCCAGGGCTCTTCACTTCATAAGCACCAGCCATGAGCCCATGAGACTTAGCAATTCCATCAGCATGCTGCTAGGGTTTCATGGCAAAATGCCACAGGCCATATGATTTCAACAGCCAAGACGCATTTTCTTACAGTCCTTTGGGCTAGACTTTCAAGACCTTGGCAGGGTTGGTTTATTCTCAGGCATATCCTGGGCTCGCAGACAGCTGTCTTCCCCTACATCTTCACGTCCTCTTCCCTCTGTGAGCATCTGTCTCCTAGTCTCATCTTCCTATAAGGACGCTAGTTCCGCTGACTAAAGTTGACCCACATGACCTCATTCCACCTTGAGACTCTCCTTATGAAACTGGTTCCAAAGACATTCACACTCTGAGATTCTAGGGCTTTAGCACTGGAGTTTTGAGGTGGCACAACTTAACCCCTAACTGGAAATTAAATAAGTAGTGACACACTAAACTTATTATTTACATGAAATATTTACTCGATTCACAGTTTTGCAAGATGTGATGGGGTGTTTTGCATTAAGAAACTTTGTTAAAGTAGATAATCTAGATAATCATAATCACTTTAGGCAAAAATCTTCTTGGGTTTTGTAGTTAGACTTGGTGATTCTACCAGTTTACTACTTGCTATCAGGACTAAATATTTATTTTCCCTAAGACTGACAGACACATTTAATATTTAATCTTCAATATAGCATCCTTGATTTGGGGGTCTTGCAGAGCCAGTTAGACCACGTGGGTGTTAGAGCCCCATGTGGAAATGGTTCCCTTATCCTAAGAGAAAGAATTCCACTCTCTGCTCTCCACCACGAGAATATAGCAAGAAGTCAACCAGCCATGAGCCAGAAAGAGGCCGCACAATGGCCCCTCCATGCTGGCCACCTGCCCTCAGACTCCCTAGGCTCTACAAAGGTAAAAACTAAATATGTTACTTAACTCACTTGGTTTATGTTGCTTTTGTAATAACACCCCAAACTAACTTAAACATCAGACAAACAAGCTAGCCTCTGTAAGAATACACAATGGTACTAGGAATCTCAGCTCTAATTTCACATATGCACAGACCTCATGGTAGCTGTTTAAAATGCCCCATGAATAATAAGGAAGAGAAGTGCAAAGAAATATTTGAAAAGCATGTATATTCTTGATATACCGAAAAATCACTGTTTTCTTTCTCTAATGAAAGGACTTCTCAGAGAAGAATTCATGTAGAATTGGTAAATGCTTTTTTCCTACTTAAATAAAAATAGCTTTATCTGAAATGAATTAAACACAACTACTGTTTAATTAAACTAGAAAGCTTTAAAAGGATCATTCCAATAAGATCAATTAATATTCTGTTCCATATTGAACATAACTAGAAAGGCAGCTCCTGTAATTCACTGGCATAACCTTTAAAATCTGCTTGGCCTTTGCAACCTATTTATATGGCATTTCCTTAAAAATACAAACAGCCAAAAGGAAAGAAAAAATCACATACTAATGTTTGTACTTATTTAAAAATTTAAATTATTTATAAAATAAAACTAATATATCTTATTTGACAATTGTTATTTTGAGACACAGGATTCATCACGTCAATTTGATACTTGCAGTTAAAATGGGAATTAAAACTTTCTTTAGGGAACCGAAATATTAAACTCATATAATAAGAATTTGAATCTTTATATTCATTTTTTTTTTTTTTTTTTTTTTTTTTTTTTTTTTTTTTTTTTTTTTTTTTTTTTTTTTTTTTTTTTTTTTTTTTTTTTTTTTTTTTTTGTTTTGTGGCACCGGGGATCAAACTCTTATTTTTTTTAAAGTTCATAAAGCATTTTCATATAACATTCATCAAAATTTCCAGAAACAGGAAAAAATGAAATAACCTTTTAGCAGTGGTGCTTTGTGATAAACAGACTAATTGTAATTACAAAGTTTACCTTACTCTTTCAAACATATACACGATATTTTCTGCTTCTAAATATACACTGCTTTGTTTTTCTATCAAAACAAACTATTTTGCAGCATGCTCAGAGACGGCTGGGTGAGAGGCCCGGACAGTGCAGGTGCAGCGTCCCGCAGTGCCCAGCTGGGCTGGGTCCTCAGGGGTCGAGCCTGGCCGTTCTCATTGTCCTGGGGCAGGAGGGCGGGACCCTGAGGGCTGCATCTCACCTCTGTGCCCCTGAAGGTCGGCTTTCCCAGCCTGGCGGCTGTCGGCCCCAGCAGGTGCACCCATCAAGGAGCTGCCTGAAGTTTGTCCTCAGCCTTTCTCTATTACATAGTTAGCTTCTCCAAAACCACTACTCCTAACTCCTATGCTTTCTCTACTGCTTGCTTGTTTCACTGTTCTCTTCCTGGCTATTTTGGTAGTTAATTTAACATTTTCCTATCAAAAAGACTGCATATAAACATGTAACTGCTTGATCAATAAGAATCAGTGACGTATTTTTCCATCTTTTCTGTATTTTCTATTTTTCAGACTTTTTTCCTCACATCTGATTTTAAAATCTATCTAAAGACACTTACTAGTTACACACGACTTACAGGTACTAACAAAAACAGTTCTTGGCAACAAAAACAAGGCAGGGGGCATTAGAATCCCTGACTTGATTTCTCCTTTCCCCTATCCCAGCTGTTCTTTGTAACTTGAACAACTGCTTCTAAGATAACAACATGTAATATATTGGCTAGTATTGATTTCTTACTCTTTTTTAAAATTTCTGTATTACTTCTACCTTTTTTCTGTTTTGCTTTTTTAAAATAAAATAAAAAGTTTAAAAAAATAGAATCTTTGATTTGAAATTATACTACAAAGGTACTGTGATAAAACCAGCACAGTATCAGAGAAAAAAAACACCAATACAAAACAGACCTGAGGATCAGTGGAACTGATTAGAAGATGCAGAAACAGATCTAAACACACTCAGTCACCTGATCCTTGACAAAGGGGTCAAACATGTTCACTGAAAGAATGATAGCCTCTTTAATAAATGGTGCTGGAAAAAAAATCAGCTTTCCACATGCAGAAGACTAAAACTAAACCCATGTCTATCACCATGCACTAAACAGAAATAAAAAATGGTCAAAGATCTACATATTAAGACAGAAACAATCTGCTGGAAGAGAAAATAGAAATCTTGAAGACATGAGTGTAGGCAGAGACTTCATAAACAAAACCAAGATAGCATGGGAAATACTATGAAGACTCAAGAACTGGGATCTCATCCTATTAAAAAGAAATCATCAACAGAAGGAAAAGACAACCCACAGAGTGGGAAAAACATTCTACCCAGCTGCTCCTTAGACAAGGACTTATATCTAGGACATATAAAAAACTGAAAAAAATCAAACCCCCAAATTCAAAGAACCAGTTCAAAAATGGGCAACTGAGATGAATACACACTTCTCAGATGAGGAAATACAAACCAGCAAACAAATTTATGAAAAAGTGTTCAACATCATTGGTCATTTGAGAGATGCAAATTAAAACAATACCAAGAATGCATTTCACTACAGAAAGAATGGTTGTCATCAAGAAATCAACCAATAACAAATGTTGTTGAGGTTGTGGGGAAAAGGAACCCTTCTCCACTGTTGGTGGGAGTGCAGACTGGTGCAACCACTGTGGAAATCTGAATAGAGATTCTTCAAAAAAATTGGATTAGAAGTTCTGTTCAACTCAGCTATTCCCTTCCTGGGTATTGTCCCAAAAGAATTAAAAATATCATACCATAATGATATATATTTACCCATGTTTATAACAGCACAATTTATAATAACTAAATCTTGGAAACAAACCAAATGCCCATCAACCAAGGAATGGATAAAAAAGATGTGGTTTTTATACTCAGCCATAAAAAAGGACAAGCTCAAGACTTTTATAGGTAAATTGATACAATTTGAGGGCATACTCATAAGTGAAAAATCAGGCTTGTGCAAACATCGTATTGTCTCTCTGGTGTGAGAAACTGTAAAAGCAAATAAGGTCCAAAATATCAATAGATATTGAGAAATGGGAAGAAATTGTTCAAAAGGAAAGATGAACTAGGATGGGGGAAGAGGGAAAGGAAGGAAGGGAAAGGAGCAAAAACACAAGTCACTTACGATAGTAGTTTCTCTTAGTTCATTGAAAAGTCTGTGCTAACACTGTTTGGGGAAGTTTTTATTCCTTTATTTTGTACTCTGAGTAACTACTTTGTACATAACAATATGCAATGTATTAACTATTGCTATTCTCTATTATTTCATTATGAAATCTTATTTTATTTTTTCTATAACTTAAAAAAAGAAAGAAAATGAGGTCTGGAGCAAATGCAAAGAATTTGCTCGAGAATCTGGTAAATTTTTCCATTAGCCCCCCAACTGCCTCCAGACAGCTGTATCCTCTGGGTTACTAACTGAGTGATCTGGACTGTGAGTTGTATATGACTTTACAAAGGTGAGTGTCTTGCACTCTAACCCTTTTATTCTGACACAGAGAAGAGCTCTCACTCTCTCTCTCTAGTTTTTGCTCCTGTCTTTAGAGAAGGCTTCCCATAGAAGCACAGGGGGCACTGCTGGCCTTAGCTGCTATCCATGTGGAAGAGAACAAGATCAAGACTACCACCCCACGGGGGAGATTCCAGGTGGAATTGTTGGACACAATATCTACACTTAGCTTCTGCATACAATCAGGAAACTCCAATTTTGAATAGCTAAAGAGACTTTAGCATTCACATTTACTCATCTTCAAAGAGTAATTCATCACATATTTTCAAAATAGTTTCAACTGTTTTACTAAAATCAGAGGAGCCACCCTTTGCAGGTGCATAATTACTCTTGCCATTAAACACAGATGCACACCACGCAATTAGAGGCACTCATTTCATTGAGAGAAGAATGGCACTGTTTCTCATTTGACATTTTTTATTTAAAAAATATTTTTTTCCTTGAACATTGGCAGACATGTCACCTCTGTCACTTTTTTTCTCCCACATTTGCAGGAGAATTTGTGAACAGGTTATGGTAGCAGTCTTGGGGAGAAGTTCCATGAGATCTTAGGTTGGGCCTTCATCAGTCGTCTCCTGATAATCACTACAGTGACATCGACTCTGTCTGGCAGACGGACAAAACAAGGCTACCTTTAATCCAAATAGAAAGGCCTGGCTGTGATTTTGCCTACTGTGTGAAAGATAGGTGAGGGAGAGGGCCCGTGCATGGCGTAGGCACTGGGCAGTATGGAAACTTTCATGGACATTGGATCCTTGCAGTTCCAGGTCATCCCGGGAGGTAAGGTGAGTCTCATTCTGAAGACGAGGAATCATGGGGTAGTAAATACACATATCCAGCTAATAAAGATAATAAGAAGCACAGCGAGCATTTGCAGTACAGGAATTGACATCTAATCTGGTGTCTCACTCCTCTAACAATCAACAAACTTTTAGAAGACAAAATTCATCTCTCATGTGGACCAGGTTGGCCACACTGCCAATAGCCAATCCTGGAAGATGAGCCCTGCAGGCCCATGAGTGACTTCTTCTCAGTACTGAGACTGTGGGAAGACAAACTTACGATGTGATTCCAAATTGTGTGGCATTTATTTGTGTCATGGACTGTAAGACTGTACCTAAGTTTCTTAAATCAAGCTTAAGAAATCATGAAAGAATTTCTCAAAATAGGACCTATTTTGAGAAGCTAGTATAGGAATACTAACTTGAACCTGTTATGATTGATACATTGTATGAATTTGAGAAGTTTAGAAGTTTAACTGAGAGACTCAGCAGGGAGCCAGGGTTCTTACTTTGTAGATATCCTCATCCTGTGCAAGAGGAGGGCTACATCTGCCCTAGGAAGTGTGTGTGTGTGGGGTGACCGACATATACTACAAGGGAGGAGAAGAGGCTTGTTTTCCCCTTTTTGCTCTGGCTGCTGCCTCGAAGTGTTGCCCCAGTGCCATGCCACCCTGCCTTGGAACCTGCTGATTATGGGCTGAAACCTCCAAAAAACTGTAAGATAAATAAACCTTTTATTCCTCTATTTTGGGTGCCAGGTATTTTGCCCCAGCAGCAAGGGAAAACTAAAAGTAAACAAGACAGAACCCCACATCAACCTAATCACTCCAGGCTGGAGGATTGAGTGTCCATGCAAATGAAGCTTTCACCCTAGACTTTGCTTCAGCATGAGGAGAACAAGGAGCCAAGTTCATCCCCTGATGTTTTAACGACTAAATCTCAGCCAAGATCCTGCTGGTTAATGGATCTTTCTTATGGTAGGATCACAATCTCATTTCCCTTCTTTCCCACTCTTATTAGAGAAACTTCTCAGCTTTCATATTAAATTTATACTTTTAACATTTTTAGTGAGAGTATTAAGAAGTAAAATCAGTTACCATTTCAATGGCAGCAATCCTTTAAAAATTAGGTTCATTTATTCCATAATAAATATTTATGTGAACACTACTTGAAGTAAGATCATTCATTGGTACAGCTGTTCCAATAAGCATTTAAATTTAATCTTCCTATCATGCTATCACTTTATTTGAAATGATATGCAGAATATATTGATTAATGCACCAAAAGTTTCCATCAGTTCACTAGGAACCGAACAACTTCTACTTTTTCAAACACACTGTGCCTTCTACACCTCCAGGACTATGCATATTGTTCCCTCTAGAACTCCATCTTTAATCTGCTTCCTTCTCCTACTCCTGCAGACACAGCCAGTTCCTGCTCACATGTTAGGTCTCTGCTCCACTATCTATTCTCAGTAGGTTTTCTCCAATCCCAAGGCTGCATCTCAGCCTGGTGCTCTACGTGCATCTTGTAATTCACTAGGATATATGCTTTCCCTTTCTTTTGCTTCTCATTTGTGACTGTCTCCATAAGCGATAAACTTCACAACAGCAAGAAACTCGCCTTTCTTATTTACCTCTGAAACCCAGAGTCTTGGCCTGGAATTTATGTGATAAATATCTGTTGAAAGTGGAGTTGTGATGCTGAATTAAACTGCAGAAATGTGTAAGGTTTTTTTTTTTTTTAAATCTCCTATGGTAGAATAAAATCCTTGAAATCAGAAGCAATGATCACTGGTTTGCACCATCCCCACTAAGGGCACTCAGATGATGTATGATGTCACTGAACATCTTAGCGTGTTCCTCAGACAATGTCAGCCAGGAACACGCCATGTAGATGGTACTTCTCCTTACATAGAATCACTCTGGATCTTCTCTGGATACACAACCATACATACACAACTGTAAAGATTTTTCCTTCCTTCCCTGAATATCAAACAGCAATCAACTCAGGTATTATATGATATCTCCTCCCTCAAAAGTCATGAAATGAGGCTCAGGAAAGGGCTGGTCATGGCTCAGTAAATTAGTGCAGAGCCAAACCAAAACTCCTTCTTGTATATTGTAAGGTGATTCTTTCTAAGCACCACATTTTAGGACAGTTCTTTGCAGTCCACTACTTTCCTGCCTCAGCTAGCAAATCTTTAAGAGCTTGGGTATTTTAAGAAGTCCTGTACTCAGCATTGACACAGGGGTTATTCAGAAAGTTATTAAAGATTTGAGGGATTCTAGCATGACACACTCACTGCAGAATTGTAAAACCTCTGTTCTGTGAGGAACCTGTTCTCACTTGAGATGCCGAGTGTGAACAGTCTCTTCGCTCCTATTAACCTGCATTTTCCCTTGCTGATGTTCAGTCTCTGCTTGCCCTAGACCGATGTCTTTGAGGGAGAGGTGACAGGTGTGGCCAAACTCAACACAACCACGCTTCCCTTGCTGTCCCAGCCAGGACCCAGCTCATCTAAAGCAGGTAAAGTGCAGCCTGCAGCGCGGGTTACCAGGAACTTCCCTCAGGTCACTTCAAGGTTGCAGTGGTGTTGTGTCCTTGCATGGGTTGTGTTCTGCACACAGGTACTCGGCTGAGAGACCAGAGGGCAGTAAGAAGCATTCTAGTTCTATTCACCAAGACCTCAGTGCTCCATCCAGAGGAAAAACGACTTGGGCACAAATGCGGGCAATGGGCACATATCAGCCCACATCACTCCTGTCTGCAAATGTGGTGCTCCCTTCCTTCTCCCCCTTGGGTACCATGATTGGCTTTTGAAGTTCTTGGACAGACCTGTGTCCTAATTAGCATTAAGTGGACACTTTAGTGCCACTGCTCCCCCCTGCTTTCTTTTTCTTTCTAGGTGCATTTGGTTAACAAGCAGGAAGAAAGAAAAAGAGTCAGTTTGATTTATTTTACATTTTGCTTGGAAATAACTTATCTGTTGCTTCTATTTTATTTTGTAGACATCAAAAATTAGGTAAGTTTTCAAGTTATAAATGAAAGAGTAAGAAAGAAGATAGATTTCTGTAATATGTTCTGCACTTATTTGATGCATTTAAAAAACTGCCTTGGAAATGAATATATTTATGCAGTATATAAACAGATTTTGTTATATTAAAAAAAACCTCCAGAGTATAAAACTTCTGAGATTGTATAGTTTCTATATTTAAGACTCATTAGCATTTTAATTCCAGATATTATTTATAAATAGAAATTTTTAAGTGCTATTTTTTTAGTAGCATATTTCCCCCTAAGAGTTGAATAACAGGCAGAACACTGTGACTCTACAGCCATTATTTCCTGAGTCCTCCATTGCTAAATGTGTGAACAAAACCAACCCTGGAACAATCAATGGACAGAATTTTCTAAATTATAAGATCTTTCACCATGATATTTTTTCTTAATTCCATGGCATCCTCTGCCTTTTATTGGTTAACATGATCTAACAGATGAGAAAAAGTGTTGTCCATTGATACAAACAGGGGGTTCAGAAAGCAAGAGACTGGAATTCTCCTGTTTCTTTCTCCTGGGTAGCATCATGTGGTAGATGGAGGAACAGCTGTATCTAACCTGCCTCCCAATTTCCCACCCAAGGTCTCCGAAGATAGAGGAATGACAGTTTTTCCTTTTTTCTTCTTTTGTCCCCCTTTCAGCTCCCCACCACACCTCTCTAAGTGACTGCTTTGTCAAAATTAGGATATGTTTGCTCTATAAGAAATAACTTCTGCCTCTGCCTCTAACTTTCTCCAGGGCAATTCCAAGATGGCACCCTTCCACTCTACCCTCCAAGTCTCTGTTTTGTCCACTGAAGGACACAGCTGTGGCTGGGTTGGGTGTGTGTGGCTACATTGGGAGCTGTCTTTGCACTCAGCTGGGTTAGGAAGCCTCTCCAAAGATGTGCCTGTCCAGCAGAAAGCTGAGTTTAGAAAATGATGGATGGTGGATAAGGGCTGGTCATGGTTGTTGGTCTCAGCAATTTCTGCTGGGAGTAACATAGTGCTACTGTGGAAAATTCATGAAATGTCATCAACATTTGGAACATGTGAAATAATCAGTTCAAAGCCAGGGAAACAAAAAAATCTCTTACTTTCATCTTTTGATCAAATAGAATACAGCCACAGGGTTTGGATTAAAATGAACTCCAGAACTGTGAGTCTCAAGAGTATGTGTGTTAATGCTGAGGAAAAAGCAGAGAAAGGAGCTCACAAGTGTCCCCACACCCTTGTACGTGCCATAAAGGGAGTTTTCTTCCTGTGGTTCTGGTCAGTCTTCCAAAAGCCCTGAAGAATGGGCTTTCAATGCATTTCCCAGAGGAAGACGCTGATGTTAAAGCAAACAATGCTACTCCCAATGTCACACAGTGAGCAAGTAAAGTTTAAAATCTGAGTACAAGTGTTAAAGAATGATTGTGTTGCTTCAACAGTATGAACCCACTAACAAACACAAACAAAATGAAAACTTTAAAAGACTATGAATGTCATCCAATGGCAATTTCTATAAATTACTGACCCACCCAAGATCCCAAATGTCCTGCATTCTAGCGGTTGCTGAGATGGATAATGTGTTGAGAAAGACTGACAAGAGTTTATCCCCTGGATTCACATGTGAGATAATGTGGTCATCTTACTCCCAGTGTTCTACTAAGCAAAGAAGAGTCAGACTGAAAAAACAAAAAACAAAACAAAACAAAAAACATTTTTATTTTCCCTAGAAAATAATGAAGACAAATATTTTTGTAGTGGAAGTCAATTGAAGCACATTTGCTAAGAAGTTAATAAGCTATTAAGCTTTCCAATATCTATCCATTTGGTATAGATGCATAGCACAAAACAAGTACAGATGAGCAGTGTACTGAAGTCATTATCTAACAAAAAAACTCATGACTATATCAGCATTGTAACTTCATTCAGTCAGCGATACCAGGATGAGGAAAGCGAATGACAAAGTGGAAGTAGAGTTGCTGGATTTAGCAGAATAAAGTATCAGATGCCTTGTTAAATTTAGATTTCAGATAAACTACAATTTTATTTTAATGTATTTTTCTTGGAATATTTTGGACAACCTAATACTAATAATGACTCATCATTTATCTGAAATTTAAATCTAACTGAGATTGTTGTATTTTTATCTGCCAACCTTAAAGGATAGAGATTGCCATTCAGAGTTTCACTGAGTCATTCTGATCTGATCAATAGGTAGCATTTTCATGATGTTGATGCTTTAAGTATTTTATAAATTCAAAGCCATTTAATCTTGAATAAACCTCTGTAAGAGGGATGTTATTATTTCTATTTAGAAAATAAGGCTATTAAGAGTACTAGGTGTAATCACTTGCCTACAATCATACTAATTAGTGACAGAGTTGCCAATTCAATCCAGATGGTTCTGCACACAACTTAACACCCTAAACATTATAATATGCTATTTTTTAGTGAATGTATTGGTGCTTTCAGACTTATCCAAAAGACTGCATAGAGCATGGCAGTTTGTGAAAATATTTTTTTAACAAACTTTCAACATGTATCTAGTATTTACTTTACCTAAACCTCTTTAGAAAGAGGAAACAATAATGGCTGTTGTTAGGAATATGTTATTGTGAATCTATCTATCTATATATACATATTCATAATATATAGTGAATATATATGTCTATCTATATAACTATGTATATAGATATCTCTATCTGTATCTATATCTGCATATGTTCTATTTGTTACTTTGCACCCCTAGTTAAGACAAAACACCTGATGTCCAAAATGAGGGAAGGAAAGGTTTGCTTCTTACAGTTCTTGGAGGTTTCAGTCCACACTCAGCTGGCTCCAAGGCAATGTGGCATGGCAGGGGAGCAGCCATTCATGGCTACCACAAAACATCCTGGCACAAATCCAGCAAGAGAGGGAAGATGCGCCTTCTTCCCGCCCTTATGCTGTATATCAGCTTCATGCCCGGGCGGGTGCCACACTCACACCATCAATCCCAGAGCCAGACAACAAACCAATCAGAAATGCTACACTCAGTCGAGTTCATGCCATGATTACATGAGATTTGGCGGGGTCACAGGAACATAAACTATAACATTCCACCCCTGGTCTCCCGCAAGGACTCATGTACATCCTTTATACAAAAGACATTTGGCCCATTTCCAAGAGTTTCCACAGTCCTAACAGTTTCAGCATTGCTGAAAAGTCCAAGTCCCATATCTCCTTTGAGATCTATGGCAAACTCTTAACTGTAACTCCCTGTACAAAAGAAAATGAGGTTAAACACATTCAACATGTAAAGGCACAAGTTAAACATTACCATTCCAAAAGTTACATATGGGAATACAAAGCACTGGAACCAAAGCAAGTCCAAAATCCAGCAGGGTGAACATTAAGTCCTATAGTTGCAGGTCCAGCATCTGAAATAATCTGTGGCAAATTGTGAGCTCCAAAAGGCTTAAGTGAGGCCACTCCCATGGCACTTTTAGGGGTTTTAATTCCCATAGCTTCTCTCTTAGGCTTATTCTGCTCAATTCTTGCAGCTTTCCTTGGATGATCCATGTTCCTGGCTTTTCCAAACTTCTAGGTTCTCCACTGTACTCTTGGCTTCATCCTAGCATCTTTACATATCACCATCTCAGGAGCACAATTTCTGGCCCCCCAGGCCCTCTGAAGTTGAGGTGGAAGTTGCCAAGGTCTGCTGCCAGCTGGAGCAATAGCCAAGCTTTCCTCTCTCTTGGCTGTAGGGGTCGAGTACCTGGATCGCTGAGCTCTCTGAAACTGATTGTGAGGAACAAGCTCTCTATGTCACTGTCATTCTGGAATCTGGTGCAGCCGCCACCATTATGGAATCTCTTGTGGCCTCTGTCACCACTCTGGAACATGACACTCTGTGGCTTTTTCCTCTGAGCAAACTCTTTCACTTTTGTTGGCTTGAGGCTATAAAAGGTGGAGGCCCACTGCTTCCCAGGATGTCCCCAGGCCATCTTTTTTATTTCCTTGTTCTTTCTCAGCAAACAAGGTCTCAGCTCTATTTTTACAGTCCACAGCTTTCTGGCCAAACTCACAATGTTTTAAATCACCATGCTGGGCTATTTGCTCTTGATTCACAACATAAATCTGGCTAAAAGCACCCAGCAATAGCCGTGCTACTGCTTCAATATTTGACTGCCTTGAAATTTCCCTTGCCAGATTAATCAGTCCATTGCCCTTAATTTCAGTCTCAGGTAAAGCCTCTGGGCACAAGCAGAAAGCAGACAAACTTTGTGCCAAGTCATGACACACCATGTGGAATCCAACAAACAATGCCATCCTTCTTCCTAGCAGAAACCTCCCAAGCCTGGTCTTTACCAGCAGTCTTTTCATCAGCCTTCTTGTCTTCTGAGCCCTGACAAGAATCTCCCATATGATACAGCCTAAGTTGTTCCAGTGCCACTCTTTTAGGTGACATCTCTGAACCTTTCCCAACTCTTTCTGTGAGCCATTTCTAAAGATGCTTGAACCACATGGTTAGGTATAGTCAGTGTGACAACCCCACTTCTGGTACCAAATTCTGTCTTGGTTACTTTTCACTCATTGTTGAGACAAAATACGTGATACCCACAATGAGGGAAGGAAAGGTTTATTTCTTACAGTTCTTGGAGGTTTCAGTTAGTACTCAGCTGGCTCCAAGGCAGTGTGGTGGGGTGGGTGGTTGGGACAGCCATTCACGGTAGTCACAAAACATCCTAGTACAAACCCGGCAAGAGACAGAAGACATTGCTTTTTCCCACCCTTACGCTGTACATTGGCTCCACCCCTGGGTGGTTGCCACACTCATACCATCAATCTCATCACCAGACAACAATCCAATCACGAACTCTAGACTCAGCTAAGTCCATGTCATGATTACATGAGACTTGGCAGGGCCACAGTACATAACATATGCAAAAAATGAACAAAATGTGTTAAATTATTTAGTTTATCAAGTTGTTAAGTTCTTTAATTCAATACGAGAGATGTATATTATATAAATAGTTCCTAGGCAGAAAATAGAAATATAGCTACTAATATAGTTTTACTTTTTCATAGATTTTATGTCTGATTCTATGTGTGTAGCCTTGATATAGTTTATTTATTATAATGTTGGAAAAAACTAAAGATATAGTGTTGGTTTCAATCGTTTAACAACTGTCAGATCAACACAACTCTGGATTGTTAATGTTTATGTGTTGCCACTATGACAGCTTTAAAATGTATTCTAATATTTTCCTTCTGGAATGCAATTAGGTTCATCCTCAAAAAAATACAAAACATACATATGTGTGTGTGTGTGTGTATCTATACATCCATATATATATATATATATATATATATATATATAGATATATATATATGTAGATATAGATATAGATATATATTTGCCTCTACATAATTCTTCTTTTCTCAAACTTTACACAAGGAACTCAAGATATTTGTGCCCAAAGGAGATTCAATAACATCTGAATTTTTAGAGATGGAATTTAAGCATCTATGTTTTCTCCCATACTGGTTCTCCAAACCAGACTTGGAGAAAATAACTTTGACACCCGAGATGCAAGAAGATACCAGCAGCTGGTGGTGTACTGTTTCTCAGAGAGAGCTTTAAAGTTGTTTTATTTTTAGAATTTCCCTTACTTTCCATTACAGAGTTTGAGGCAGCTG
Source organism: Dasyprocta punctata (assembly GCA_004363535.1). Classification (NCBI taxonomy): domain Eukaryota; kingdom Metazoa; phylum Chordata; class Mammalia; order Rodentia; family Dasyproctidae; genus Dasyprocta; species Dasyprocta punctata. The sequence goes on from RJWM01019439.1 coordinate 19,218, forward strand.
TAGAGAACATATGCATATATGTTTAGTATTACTTTCTAAAGTACTCTTAGTTCCAATATCTTAGTTATAGCTCCTCCCACGTCATCAGGCAAATACCAAACACAACAGATGGGTCCTGCAGTATTCAGGAAGGGCCATCAAATTCTACAGCCCTGGGGATTAGAACTCCGCAGTGCTTCTCAGGCAAGGAACTCAAGCTGAGAGGTGGTTGACATTGGGAGAGGTGAAAAGCATGACTCAGGGCTTGACAATAGTTATGGAATCACTTTTGCTTTTGTTTTGCTCATTACATTAACCCTCGTAAGCATGCATGGTTTTGCTAATTATGTTGTGTAGACAACTATACAATGCAAATAATAAACATAGACGATTTCACAATGAGAGTTAGTACAAGTTTGAATGCAATGACTGTACAATTTATTCTATGTTTTATTTTTAAACCCATAGAACATGAGATCATCAAAATAATAAAAAAAAACCACTAATGCCTGTAGGTAAACATCTCTCGTTTTTCTCTTGCTAATGTCAGATATTTTTATATAACAAGTTTTTTTGCCAGTTTTCCATAGCATAAAGAAAGTGATCACGTGTGTATGACCCTAATCTACTGGGTGAAAACATGTATGTATAAATCTGCCTCCTTGATAACTTTCTGATTCAAAGGACATAAGCAAGCACATGAAAATACATGAAACAAGAGAAGTATGTTATTCGAAGGGACTGTGATGTGACATTTTAAATGAGGAAAACCTGCAGGGAAAAAATAATAACTCTTCCTCGGTTTGGGGTTCCTGCTACTCAGGATGTGAGACTTGCTGCACGGTGTCCAGTGCTTTAGTTTCATGTCCAGTTTTAATGTGAAATGGTGAATATCCTGATCGAGACTCTGAATTCCTGGAGTGGGCATGTCAGTCATAGTGGACTCTTTCATTGGAATGGAGAGAATCCAAACTAAAGTACTGGCAAATGTGCATGAAGCCAAACTAGTTTACACAGACTAAGTCAGAATGATTCTCTGCCTTTCTGAGTACAAGGGAATCTGTTTTAGAAAGTTCCTAAACACATTTCAACATGGGAGGCAGAATATTTTTACAAGTTGAATGACAAGTATTTGTGAATTGTGGAAAACTTCTCAAGCTCAGTCCTGTATTTGTGAGGGCTGTTTCTCAGCATGGAAGACTGTTATGTGGTATTTTGCCTACTTAGAATGGTCAATGTATACAGTCCACTTCATTCATGACAGGCCTTTACTCTTCTTCAGGCACAAGTGGGTTACAGATAAGAGTATGCACCATATTATTAAAATGGAACTGAAATAATGCTTTGAATCCATCAGGCAATTTGCAATATAGATACATGCCTGGAATTGATAAATGTCACTTTCCATATCAAGTAGTTGTATAATGAAATAGAAGAATACAGTGGAATAAAAACGTATTTTTTTGGAATACCTATACTTGCATATTTTGGTTTACTGAAAAATCACAACAAAAAGTTCTGCTAAAATTCTATCTCATTCCACAGGACATTAGGCAAAAACAGTCATAAAAAATGGCAATCCACAGAAAAGAGAGGAGCTGGATTTTTGGTTCTAGTCCTGTCATTTACAGGATTAAATCACGTGACCTCTGTTAGCTTCTATTTTCGTATCTGTGACAGGAAAAACATTTACTCAAATGATAATACATAGTTAGATTATTAAAGATGCAACAACAACAACAACAACAAAAGAAGCCTGGCATGGTAGGATATGCCCATAATTTGAGCACTTATGGAGGCTAAGGCAGGAGGAGTGCAAGTTGGAACTCAGCATGGGCGATTTAGTGACTTAGCGAGGCCATTTCAAAATTTAAAATGAAATATACAAATAAAAATGTAAAAAGCACTGGGGATGTAGTCTAGTATAAAGGTCCTGAGTTCAATCCTCTGGTAAAAATATTAGAAAAGTCTTTTGCAAATGATAAAGTGTCTCAGAAATGCAATGAGATTCACCTACCACGTTCCCAAGTGGTTCCTGGAAAATGCTGAGCTGGTAATTTTAAATACTCTCTGTGATCAAGTAAGTTTAAAGAGCACTATGTGAAAACAAAGTTAAACACATTTCTGTTCTATAGAATTCTTAGCGGCCTTTACTATGTAAACATGAATGTTGTATCAGTAACAACAGTAAAGAGATACAGAATTTACCAAATATTTATCAGCATAGAACCTATGTCTTTATTTGAGCATTCACAGAAGCAGTGTTTTGTGGGGGGTACCTTTTGGAAGCATTGATGAAATTAATCATATGGACAGAAAGTGACTTCATTTTATTTTAAAGTAGTACATTTTTAGCATGAAGGAGCATGTATTCCTCTAAACTCCTTGCTTCATATGGAAGGCACATTTTGAAAGCTGTGTGTGTCATCAGGAGTACCTATACTGGTAGGGAACTATATGAATAAAAAGAATCATCTGGAAGAAGAGAAATTATCAGCACAAGGGAGCAGCTTATAGTCACAGAAGGACAGCACCCAAGACAGAAGAGGCTGGTGTAGGAGGCTGGCTTGGAAGCAGCTGCCTCAGCCGTCCTGAGAAGTCCCATGGAGTTGACCTCAGAAGGCCCCTTGAGAACGAGGCCAGGGCCCTCCAGGGATGCAGGAACCAGTGCACAGGTCAGAGGGAGAGAGTGACATCAGGATTTCTTGAATGACAATAGCAGGAAGGTACCCAAGGTGTTAAGAAATTAATGCCTTTCTCTTCTCCTTGCTGCTGTCTCAGTCTGCCCCAGCCAGGAAACATACACCTAACTTTTCTTCTGAAATAAAAAATTAATTATAGGAGGGGACTAAGTGGAAACTGTAGAGAGGTAGCTCTGACCCATTTTCCACATGTTTTGAAGGATCTTTGAAGAAAAGAATGGGACCAGAGGTTGTTACAGTATATTCAGGAAAGAGCAAAGCTATGAGCATCTGCCATTTTCTGGAGAAACATCATGCTAGTCAAGTACAAGAACAACATGAAAGAAACAAGACACCTGAGACTTCAAAGGTGCTTCACTGAGCCACATTTTCCCCAAACAAATGCTAATTTATTAATGAAGGAGATAATGAAGGCAGTATTTGGTGTAAATAAATTTATTTATGCTGATATTAGCTAGCAAATAAATACTTCATAAATGAAACATATCTATAATCATGAATGCAAACAAAACTGAATTACCTGCTCATTATAGCGCTAAAGGCTTGGAGGAAAAATTTCCAAGGTCTCTCAGATCAATCAAATGAGGTTAGTGAACTTAAACATGACCAAGACTGCTGGACATGGCGGAACCCTCTTAAGAAATTGTGACATGTCCACTATAGGTACACTGTTGGGTTTTGGGAAGAAAATACAACTTCTATTCTTATTTTCTATTTATTTTTGTCATGATTTGGAACTGCAATGTCCCCCAAGTATCTCCTGTACTCAAAAGTGGAGGATTGGGAAAACATTGGATCATAGGAGTGTGTTACTCATCAGGGCATGAGTCTATTGATGAGGTCATAGTTGAGTATACTGTGACGTGGCAGGGCCTGGTCGGAGGAGGTGTGTCACTGACGCAGGTGGTGTCTTTGTGGGTAGTGCCCTTGCTCTGGTAATTCCTCTCTGCCCTCTGCTACCCCGATTTGAGCAGATCTCCTTCACCATGCCCCTCCACCATAATGTCTGTCTCAGTGTCAGACCATGGACTGAAACTTTTGAAACCATGAGCAAAACTAAACCTTTCCTCCATTAAGTTGTGTATGTCAAGAATTTTGTCCAGCAATGGAAGTGTGACTTAGTTTTATTTTAAGCAAAGAATTAGGAACTGTATTTGCTAAATATCTAGTGTATACATGTGTGTATATGTGTATATGAGTACATTCAATATTGAGTACTGTGGTAAAGAACCTACAATTTTTATAATAGGAAACCACAAATTGAGAGGACAATCTGAAAATGCAGAAGTACTAGCAGCTCTCAATCAAGACCAATTACACGGCTAGAAGTGTGCTGATCATCACTGGGCAGAAAAAGGGGTCCCCAGTGAACAATATCTCCTGTACAGTGTATTCTACTTATTCACAAAGTGGCCTAATAAATACTGTGGTGAAAGTCTTTGCACAAGCTAACATGTGCTGATTCTCATTTCCACTGCTGACTGGCTGTGTAATCTTTAGCAAGATTATCTGACTCTATAACCTCGTTATAAAACAAACATAAGTTAGCTCCCCAAGGGGGCTGCTTTAAAGACAAAATGAGATCACCAATTAAAATTGATTCCAATTTTCTCTGAGAGACTTTACAAATGTTCACGTTATCTGAAACAGTATTCTAATTTTTACTCCTTGGCATATTTTTCAGCTCATATTTTTAGAGAAAGTTACCATTCTTACAAATTCCATTAATGCAAAAATAACTAAAACGTCATGAATTAAAATTCATTAATGCACAAAGTAGCCAGAAGCCATTTAATGCTCATTATCATAAAAACATGAATGGGCCTGCTATCCACATATAATTCTTGCAATCCTGCTGTTCAGTATTTCAATGGTTTCAAACACTGCTTCTAAACAGAAGCATCCAATTCTTACATTTCTGCTTTTTGCTTTTTGAATGTTGAATCCATGACAGGGCACTGGTAATCCTACGTGCAGGCAGACGCAGTGCCAAATACATGTTTCAGTTCCCTGCACCTGGTGTTGTGTTTTGTTTTAACAGGTGCCTCAAAATATTTATTTGTATAACAAAATTACAAAGTGATTTAAAATAATTTGAACCACAAGGCTTCTACCCAATTTTTATTACCATGTGGGTTGACTTTCCAAGGCTGCATTCTCTGTCTAAATCTACTCGCTACTGTTATGGCTTTCCCTATTGCTATCAAATGCTATTATTTCTAGCATTTTTCATGATTTTCTACATATAAGTCTTACGTATTAGTATATGAAGAGTGGTTGAATACGTCTCAGCACCTAGTCTTAGGGAAATTGTGAGCTATTTTTAAGAAGCTGATCATATAAGTGACTGAGACTTAAGAATCCATAGAATGGTAAGAATATTATTTCTGATATTACAGAGCTATTCTCTGTATTATATAAAGATTAACATTTTTGAAAGTTCGCTTTAAGGTTAATTGTTTATATTTGTACTATCAACTGCGTAATTAGTTTTCTTTTTGCTAACTTCACACACATGCTCAGTTGTTGGAATGATCATCTGTTATACATTATTCTTTTTAGCTTTGATTATCATTGACATACTAGAACCTTAGTAATATGAAGGTGGTAAAATAAGAAAGTATCCTGGAAGTGTTATTTTTTGTAGTATCTCCATAAAAAACCCCTAAAAACCTTCCTCCTTTGATGTGATTTGTCAGCCACCAGATCCAGATGTGTGGATTTGAAATTATGTATTCCACATAGGACACCAAGACTGGCTACTCTTCTCTTTGTTCTCTAAGTACTTTTTGGACAAATAACCTATTTCATTTTGTTGCGCTTGTGAAAGTATTTTTTCCCTAATTAGATAGTGAAGATTTTCTTTGACAGTACACAATTATACAGACTTTGAAGATGATTTATGGTCTGGGTAAAGTAAGGGCATTCTTTGATTCATTTTGTGTGCTCTTGTATAAAATAACATTTTGAAATCACAGAAACTAAATCATAATAATGCAAAAAAATCAGGTTCATTGCTCAATATATTTGAAATATTCTTTATAGATGCTCTTTCCATGCAGCTTATTATTTACTATAGATGAAATATTCAAGCTGTTAATTAAAACTCAGAATACTCCTTCAAGTGGAAAAATGATTTTTAGGGTTCCAGTGATCACTGGGGCCTTGAAGGCCCTGCCTACCATATCTTTATAAATAAATAGTCTAGGGCATTGATGGCGAACCTTTTAGAGCTTTCAGGGATAACATACAGCCTGCTGCGGCGTGTGTGCCATAGGTTCACCACCACTGGTCTAGAGGGAAAGAAAGATCAGTCATTTTTAAAGAGCAGTGAATTCCGTGGCTATACTATTTCCTTTTATAAATCTGAAATGGACACATTAAGTAAGGCTGATTTAATTCAAAAGCTTAAATTCAATTTCTTTCTTACATGTTTCCTCAAAATCTGTATTGAAATTAATCTCCATAGGGTTAAATGCAATTTTGAAAAAGGTCAACACTAAAGTGTGTGGCTTAACAACTCTATTAATTTTAATAATTTACTTGAAATCCTATGCAGACTACCTTAGATTAAAAAAAAAAAGTCTTATAGGGCCGGGCATTTAACTCAGTGGCACAGCACCTGCCTGGCAAGCACAAGGTACTGAGTTCAATTCTTAATGCCAAGAAAAATAAAAAGTCTTATAAAATAGACCAAAAGGCCATTTCCTAGGTTACATTATATCTTTTTTTCTTCCTGTTGGTCATTATATTACATCACTAGTTATGAGTTTTAAGTAGATTTACTTATGGATGATAATTACCTACTCTCTATAGTCACCAGCAATGAGGCTATAAATATCTATACATATACATAATTTACTTGTATAAAATAACATTGTGAAATCACAGAAACTAATTCCTAACTATCTATACATATACATAATACATATCTATACATATATATAATTTACTATAACAAAATGTGTGATGCCACATTTTAAAAGTTTTTCATCAATACAAGTCCTTTCTTGGAGTGCTCTGGAGTGCTCCAAGTACCACACCAAAATGAATTAGTACATTTCTTCATAATTTATGAGATTGTTATAAGTGATGTCCCTGCTCTTGATAGAAGAATGCCATTAAAAATCTTAATTTTTACTTGTTAAGTTTATTGGTCAGTTTAGATATACACAATGATTACATTCATCATAGGGAATTTGTACCCATACATGATATATCCTGAATCCTCATTTTTTCTCCAATCCTCTCCTCTCCCTTTAACCCCTCTCCCCCTCTTTATTTACAAAGAATTATTTCCATTTTATCCTGAGTGGATAAAAAAAGATGTGTTTTTTTTAATACAATGGAGTACTACTCAGTCATAAAGATGAAGTTGAGATACTTCTAGGTAAATGGATGTACCTTGAGACCATACTGTTAAGTGAAATAAGTTGGATACATGCAAATATTGCATGGTATCTCTGGTGTGAGATACCAAAAGGGTAACTAAGGACCAAAAGGTGTAGTTAAATAGGAAAAATTGTTCAAAAGAAAGGGGAACTAGGAAGGGGGAGGTCGGAAAGGAAGGAAGAGAAAAAAAAATCTTAATTTTATGCTGAATTTTAAGAAGTTTGCCAACTGAGGAGAAATAAAAAGAAAATGTACTCAATCTGTTGAAAGACAGTGATAATGGACATAAAACACATAACCATTCTGGTAAGAATTGTGTTTCAGGAGGCAAGATTGGCAATGACATACTGTTAATCAAAATTATTAATTTTATTGTTATTACTTCAAGGTAAAGAAGTTGAAAGTCTTTTATTACTCATTTAAAAACATGTCAATGTTTTTGTCAAGCAGGACATTGCTTTATATCTCATTGGGGTTTTTTGTTGTTGTTGTTGTTGTTGTTGTTTTTTAGCAGAATGTATTTATTGAGAGAAAGAAGGCTTCTGTCTGAGAGAGAGACAGAAGGGGTCCCACATGGATTGCCAAAGATTCTTTCTTTTCTAAAGCCTTATATAGAGTAAAACCACAAAGTGAGGCAGGTCTAAGGTAGGGAAAACATGGGAACGCACAAGGTAGGCATAAGGTGGGACAGAACTGTGGTCCAGTACGAGTTCACGTTCTCAAAAATTGAAGAATGAATTTAGGAACAATGGAGGTTAAGAGCAGAATATATTTATTGAGACAAAGAAAGCTTCTGTCTGAGAGAGACAGAAGGGGTCCCGAGCGGGTTGCCCATATCTCATTGTTTTACTGGATATCGCACCGTGAAGGGAGTGAAGGACGTATGTGAGTATCTCTGCACTCTTTTCGATAGTTGGTGGGGCCCGAAGACACTACCCTGAGGTCACACAAACCACTAGGAAATGACACAGAGGCTGCGGCGCTGGGAACCTACCGTGTATTTCCTCTCCAGTCCTGCTGAATCCACCTTACAATTCAACACAGTTTCAGGCTTTACTTAGGAACTAACCACCAAAGATAAATTTGATCCACAAATCTCGGAACCAAAATAGCCACTTTATTTTTACCACAAAGATTCAAATCTAATCCAGTCATTTGTTAGATATGTCCAACCAGCAGTCAGGAATGATTGCCTTAGGATGTTTTAATTTAGATGTTGGTAAAATTTTTAATAGGCATTAACTATAATTTAATTTCTGTGAGACTTTTGGAGTGAACACTGGGAGAGATATCCACTCAACATGTTGGTTAAATTATAAAGTTTTGGAGAGCATTAGGTACCCAAGAGGGAGGTCGGAGAATATCTCACTTAGCAACCTGCAGACTTGATGCTTGTGTGCCAGGTTCCAATAAAAATTAGATACTGATTTTACGATTAATAAGTAACTCAGGGAAGCCAAACAGTCACTTAGGATCACTTCTACAAAATAACAGGAACATTTTCTTGAGAGTTTCAGACACTTTGGAACTTGCAGAAGAGATTGGAAGAAACTTGACAGTAACAACAATGTTAAAATAACATTTGTATATGCAGGTATTTCAAAAAGAATACTTAAGAATTACTTCAAATATATCACAATTTGGTGTAAGACTTTTTGTAAAACTCCATTAATATTTACATCTCCAAACATTATATGATTAAATTTGACAAAATATATTAATCTAAAATAAAAAAAATTTGTTAAAGAATCACATATAGTTGGTAACTGAAAGAAACTTCTTAAAAATCAACTAGCAACAGTTTAGTAGTACAAAGAAGTTAAATATCAGAAACATGCTCCCTTCTGAAGAGCCGCTGCCTCAAACTGGGCTATTTATTTAAGAATGCAAGTAAAATCTATAAATTCAAAAGTTGCAATTAAAGATAGAAGTTGATCTCTGAATCAATAGCTCAAAACAAATCTGCCACTTCTTTATCTATAAAAACGTTAATTTTATTTTCGACACAAACACTAACAAGCTCTCTGATGTTAACAATATACAGTGAGTGCATTATATTGTCTGGAAGGGAAAACACTAAAAATAGTCACAATTCTGGAGCTTTTTCTCCCATGATGTCAGAAAAAATAAATAAATGAGAGGAAAGATGTCAGTTTACTTTGCTTTGGAGACTCTGAATATGTTTTGACACAACAAAATTAGACATCTACTGGAAGAACTGGTCCTTGAATTGACAGAGAATCTGTCACCGCCAGAACGAATCGATTCCAGCATGCCAGTGACTTCACGAAGGCAGTTGAAAAGCCGTCATAAATGAAGTGATAGATGGAGCTTTGCTCTGAAAACTCACACCCTGGTTCATATAGAAATATCTGTTGCATTTTTATCTTTCTAAAGAAATTTGCCTTTGGCAGTCACTTCATGTGAATGCTTCTAGAGTCTACCAGTCTGTCTGAGCTACTTTTTGGGTATAAAATATTTTGTCTTATTCCACAAGTGATTATATTACTTTTACCCAGTTATTCTGAGATATGGTTTGAATATCTACAATTTAAAAATACTCCAGAATGACTAAAACATTTTACAGAACAGGTTTACCTTCACTACTGTCAAGACTAACAAATGGCAGGAAACTTTCCATGGTTTCCTCAAAATAGGAACACAAAATGCTATCTGCTATTAAAATTTAATTGTATTGCAAAAGGCCTGCTCATCGACACATTTTAGACATTATTCAAAAATGTTGTTTAAAAAACATGGGACAGTATGGGACTGGAGTGTAGCTTTGTGGTTGAGCACTAGCCTAGCAAAACTCAAGGCCCTGGGTTCCATTCTTAGCCCTGGAACACACAATTCTTTTTTTTCTTTTTCTTTTTCTTTCTTTTTCTTTTTTCTCTTTTTTTTTTTTTGAGAATATGTATCAGTTGAACTCTTAACACTGAAGACCAAACTTACATGCTACATAGGCCCAAATCCAAAACTTGAATTATTCTCTGAAATAACTGTTTGTTCATTCATTCAACAAATCTTTGTGGCATGCTTGCCATGTGTCAGATATTATTATAGGTACTGGATTTGGTACTGGACAAGCTGAGAAAGTCACACATGGCAGGTGTTGTTGGAGACCTTCTGAAGCCAACAGTTTAGCATGGAAACACTTTCTGAAGCAGTGTGTTAAGGCTGCAGTGAGATAATTACAGAGAACACATTGGGACAGCAGCCTCCCCTCCCTAGTGTTTTACTCTATACCTTTTCTGTTACCTACAGTCAGACTCAGTTCAAAAATAGAAAACAGAAAATTCAGAAAACAACAATATGTGAGTTTTAGCTGATATTCTGTTCTAAGCAGTTGATGAAATTGTGCTCTGGCCAGTCCTAGCCAGGACATTAATCATATCTTTGTCTAACATATTCATGTGCCATTAGTCACTTAGCGGCCCTCTCAGTTAGCAGACGGACTATCATGATATCAAAGCCCTTGTGTCCAAGTAGCCGTCATCTTACTTCGTAAAGGTTCCAAAGCTGAAGAATGGTGTGAAGGTGGCGTGGGACCATACAATATGAACAGGCAAATCAACTCTACTTCTAATTGGCAATGCCACAGAGAGTGTTGGGAAAAAGAAAGTGGTTATCACGGTTCACGAACTAACTTTGTTTCAGGATTCTGGGGAAGACAGCTGTGTGTGTTTGTGGGGAAGATGGCTACGGCTGTGGTTGTCACCTGATGTGAAGTTTAAGAATGGAAGCAAAATTTTGTCAAATACTTTAGCTTGAGGACTGGATTATTTGCAAACTGAAGGGTTGGTGAAATGAGGTATTACTGTATATTCAGGGTACGGTATCATCCTTGGTTTGGGGCACGCACTGGGGTCTTGAGATGTGTCCCTGAAGGATAAAGGTGAGGCTACTGTATAAAGGAAGGGGTTTAAATTAGATACGGACAGGAGACACTGGCAGCCAGGACTCTCAGAGAAAGGCACTTCCGGAATGCAGCTGTAGCGCTATGCTGTTCTCTTTTCCTATAGGAGGAGGATAGTCACAACTGAGCAAGAAGAGACAGTGCTTGGTATGAGAAGCTAAAGGAGACTTACCAGAGTGTAGGAAAGCAGAAATGGGACCAGACCAGGCAAAGAGTTTCAATCCATGGTAAGGAATCTGCATTTTATTCCAAGATTGACAGAATGGAATTAAAAGATTTAAAGCAAGAAGTGCACGCATGTACACAAACACACACACACACAAATGGAAAAGATTTTTGTTTTCCAGAGTAAGGCCAGAAACTGGGAGGTTTGGTTTTCTTGGAGAAAATCACGTGAAAGAGGATGATATCTTTGTAGTGGCAGTGATGGTGGTAAGTGACGTTATTTCAGGGCTTTTGGATCCTTTTTAGAAGTTGAAACCACCAACACCGGCTAAATCAGACATTTGAGCTGGTGAGAGAAATCGGCAGGAGTGGAACCGGAAGAGGAAGAAAGGCCCTGAAAGAACACTAGGAAACAACAGCCAGGAGGGAAGCAAACGTGGTGCCATTTTAGGCAAATAAAGAAGTTTATTTTTTTTTCCCCAGCACCAGGGATTGAACTCACAACCTCATGCCTGTCAGACAGGCACTTCAGTCACTGAGCCAAACTCCCAGCCCTGGTTTCTTGAGGCAGGGTCGCACTATGTAGCTCAGGCAGGCCTTGCACTCACATTGTAGCCCAAGCTGGTCTCGAACTCACAATGCCCCTCCTACCTCAGCCTCCCGAATGCTGGGATTAAAGGCGTGCGCCACCACGCCCGGCTCATAAAAAAGTTTTTAAAAAGGTAATGTGGCAGCAGCAGAAGAGGTGCTGTTGGTGGCTCATGGCATTGATGCATTGTGTGTCCTGTGACACTGCACGGGTCCCACACAAATAAATGGGTCCACTTGGCAAATAAATGACTTCACATAGTAGCCACTGACATGGACAAGAACAGGGTGTGAGTTTGGGGGCTGGGATGATGTTCAACAAATCTATTGCCTACCTCTGGGCACTGTAAGAGGAGAAAGACGCACAATGATCTGTAAAGTGCAGTAGCTGACAAAAACACGCAGCAGAGCTTGAGAATATAGGTCCAGATAGAATATAAAGAGAGAGTAAAGAAAAAAGCGATTATTTCTAATGATGCAGAAAGTAAGGATAAGTGACAAGACTGAAATTTGATTCCTTATGACCAAGTAAGAATTGTTTCAGATTTGGCAAATATGGCTTGATCAGGAGTAGCTATTTTAATTGTGTTCATGACTTGCAGGCTTTCCATAAATTAGTGCAGAGTCACTCATGGACGTGGCCCAGAAAATCAATGAAGGTGGGACTCGCATCTGTCAAAGTGACCCCCTGGAATTGAGCTTTTTGTTTTTGCCATGGAAAATATTAAGAAATGTATGCACACTTAAAAGTACTCCACACATATGTACATTTCAGGAAGGCAGGTTTTAAAAGCATTTCCTGGAACCTGACTTCATTTACAAATTATAAATAGATGCTGCAGAATCTGTGCTCTCCTTCTATAAGCAACTCTCCTGTGAGAGTGTAGTCAAATTGCTCTATTGCTTAGCAACCACAGGTAAAGTGCTAATAAGTCAGGAGTCACGATGCTATGAGACTACCTGCAGGTCAGTGGCAGGATTTCACTATCCTTTGGACTCCTGTTCTCACACTTTCAAAACCAATATTAACACAAGGCATTAGAACAGCTGAAAGTTAAAATGCAAATGCTGTCATAGTCAATGAGTTAATCTATACACAGTATGAGCTGGCACAGTCTGCTATGTCAACCTGATGATTGCATCTCTAAATTAATAGCAGAGTAAAAATAGCCCAGGAAGAGGACTTTATAGGAATTTCTGCCTTAGCCATTTGGGTACGCCAAAGACAAAGGCACATTCAAAGTAGTGTGCATGCAATAACTCAGACATCCATGGGAGCAACAGGCAGTTCAGCAAGGAAGAGGCGTGGTGGGTGGGGAAATCTGTACCTGCAGCCATTGTGACTGGTCGTTGTGGCCAGAGGTCCAGGCATTCACCTTGCCTTGCTTGTCCAGCCGGGCCTTCCGTGGTTCCCAGGTGAACAGGTCCATGTTGAGTGTCCTGAAGATACTGGAGGCACTGATCTGATAGTCTTGAATGTGCCCTGATTTCATTCCCAAAGGCTCTGAGCAGCCTGAGAAGAAATGAAAAAATAATTTGTCGCCCTGGAAACTTTCTCTGTTCATTGAGGATAAGCAAGAGCAGATGGAACCTGATGCCCTCCATCCCCCCAGAGAGAGAGGATCTGAATTCCACACAAAGGGCTGCCATCAGAAGGAATCCGGAGCAAAACAGAAAAAGGAGATAGCCAATTCAGGCCATGTTTGTCTGAATCTATTTTGGAAAAATTGAAAACAATACAGACCATTCAGACTGCTTTTCTTTGATAGATGATTTTGCAAAATGAAAACCGTTCTGCAAACGTTTCTCCTGTCTCATTACCAGAAGCCTCATAAGTGCTCCTTGGTTTTCAGCAGTTTCATTGTGTCTTGAAAAAAGGGATATTTTCTCATAAAGTCTATTTGGTTTCTTTTAAATTTGTTTTCATAATACTGCAAATGAAAATTCCCTCTGTACAAAGCCATCTTCAGAAATTGCTCCTCTGTTATATTCTAAGCTGGACAGCAGTTTGTTGTCTAAGAAATATGTGCTAATCTTGATCACCAACTCTGACTGCACCAACATGGATGCTTGGGGGAGAGCAGGAAAATAAAACTCACTCAGTGCATAGCACGTGGCAGCCCTGGTGCACATATAAAATGTAAACACATGGGTAAAAAAGGAAAAGTAAATTCTGGCAAAAAACCATCACTAAACAAAAAAAAAATTTTGGTACTGGGGATTGAACTCACAACCTTGCACCTACCAGGCAGGTGCTTAGGCCACTGAACTAAATCCCCAGTCCTATTTTTTGAGACAGTCTTCCTACACAATTCAGGCTGGCCTTGAACTCACTTTGTAGCCCAGGCTGGCCTTGCACTCACAAGGATCCTCCTGCCTCACCTTCCTGAGTCCTGGGATTAAAGGCATGTGCCACCACACCCGGTTTAGACGAATCTTTTAATACATTCTTTTATTTTCTTTTTCGATTTTTGGTACCAGGGCTCAAACTGACAACCTTGTGCTTGCCAGGCAGGTGCTGAAGCCACTGAGCTAAATCCCCAGCCCTATTTTTTGAGACAGAGTCTCACTATGCAGTTCTGGCTGGCCTTGAACTCACTTTACAGCCCATGTTGGTCTTGAACTCACAACGATCCTCCTGCCTCAGCTCCCCAAGTGCTGGGATTAAAGGAGTGTGCCACCACACCCAGCTTGTTATTTTATTTTAATCATACTCAGTAACCCCTTGTTTTTTAATAGTCTTGAAAGATTGCAAATTCTACCACGTACATTTTCAAGTTTGATATAGTGCAGTATTTGGGTTTGTCTGTCTGAAAATGTGTGTGTGTGTGTGTGTACATACATATTCTCCATGTATAAAATTTATAATAAGAACAGTGATCTTATTATGATGTTATCCAAGGACTGAGTCTTCTTTATAAGAAAATCATTGCATTTTGGTTAAGAAGCTTACAAGGTAAGAAGATAAGTTTGATCATGTAAAAGGCAGAGATCAAAGGTGTATTTCTGCAACTCGATACTTGTCATGGTCTACTGTGTCCCCTCTAACTGGTTGTGTTCTTTTATGCCTATTAATTTTTGCCTGAGTTTTCTCATCTGTAAAATGGTGATAATACAAACCATTGCTAAGAAATGCTCTAGGAAATTATTTCTTTTGTAAAAGAGAAAGGAACCAAGAGATGGAGGGATAGAGGGACGTAGAGGATGGGAAGGGAATAAAGAAATAATCAAGATGTGTTATGCACATACATCAACTTCTCACAATGAATATAATCATTATGTACCATAAATATTATGTACTAATAAAAAAAAAGACCACAAAGTATTGCTGAAAAAATTAAGGAAAGTACAAATAAAGGGGAAGTTATTTTCAGTTAAAAATGCCTTAATAAAATACTTTAAAAAATTACTGGCACAGTTAACATCCAGGAAGTTTCAGATGTTTTTTTATATCATAAAGCTGACTCCAAAAGGAAGCAGGGTTGAGTCCCCAACTATCAGCACGTCGGTGAGAACCCACGGATAACCCATGATGGGGGATAATGGCTAAAAGGGAACTTATTTGAGTCAAGAATGTAAGACAGGTGGTTTAGAATTCTTCCCTTACAAGTCCTAACTACAAGGCATTCTTTCTGTTCTGGTTCATCCTTCCTTGCTTCTTGAGGCTCTTCCATATTTTCCTTCACTATTTTCCTTCACCCCCCTACTCCGCCCCCACCATGGGATGCTTTATCTTTGCCAATGTGACAAAAGATGTCAGAGAAGGCTTTTGCCTTGTCACACGTTTTCTCGAGGAGACATACCTGCCAACCACAAGATAAATATAGCTTCTCAAGGCTAAACGTAAAGTCTGAGTGAGAAAGCAACTGTGTATATATCAAGGATTATAGCTGTTCAACAGACACCGTGGCATGCTGTGTGCCCTTGGGCAGTTCCAAGGTAACAAGGTTTGTCTGCGTTAGAGATGTCTGCCCTGTCCTCGTCCCCCAATACCTGTCTCCTACCCTCTCCTCACTGTCCCCAAGTCTTTCTATAACTTTGCTTTATCTGTGGAAGAGATGTGAGAAAAAAGAAGGCAGTCATTCTTTTCCTTCTGTAACATAATACAATATTGGATAGAAGAAACTTCTGGGCCACTCGTGCTTTATCATTTCATACCCATTCTATTGTTCAGTGCTTAGCTAGGAAAAAAATATCAGTAATTATTTGTTCAATTATTTGTTTTACTCTTCTAATTATGTTTATGTTCTGTTTCCCTCAAACATCATAAGTTGTGTCTGTTTCAGATGACTTTAAAATGTTCTAAGTGTCTGGGAAGAAATTAATTGCTGACCTTCTAGTTAGGCTTAAAAATCTTATGCCAGTTCCTTGAAAACAATAGAGAATCTTGGACATAAAATGTTGCATTCAACTTCAGGAAATAGTTTGGAACATTTTCACTATTCCCATTGTTATAGGGAACTCTTTCCCATTGCCTCACATCTCAAATTTTCCTTCTCATCCACAGTATTTCATGCATTTAAATTAATTAACTCTTCCACCAGTGTGGACAGCAACTGAACAAAATGAAGTATCAAGACCTAAATTGATTATTTCTATAGTGCAATTCTCTAGCTTTGAAAAACAACCATTCAGAAATATTCTCTGCCTGTAAGTTGAAAATCAATTTACAGGGTTGGGAGATAGAGCACTGCTTGCTTTTGAGAAGATAAAATCTGTAAATTGTCAGGTGTAACCTCTTGTCCAACTCCAAAGGAAAATATATTTACACCTGAGGGGTGTAGCTGTGCCGTGTAGGAAAGACTGATGCTCATGAATCAAAAGACTGAAAAACTGGCGATGGTGATGGTGAGCAACTAAAACCACAGGGCTGACAGCGGATCTCATCATGCCCTGGTTTCCTCTTGATTGCTTTACAATAAATGGCTTCGGGATGACAGCGGCCTGTGGTGGTACCGTGACGTGCAGAGCAATTGTTGTACAGCAATAGTTCTTCTCAGATTCGCTCACAAGCAATAACCTGGTTCCAAGGACCAAAATAGGAAAGAGATCTCTGTTTGGGTAATGAATGGCACTAACAAACACTGTGTAAAACATACCAAAGGAGAATGAAAATGTGAGACTTGAAAGTAGACTCACTCGTCTGACTAAATCACTGTGATGTCTTTAAATGGGTTCTCTAAGATTATTTTTAATACTGCTTTTTGTTTATTTAAATATCCCTCTTCCTAGGTATCACAAGTAAGTTTAAGAAGGAAATCCAATATAGAATACAGTTTAACCTAGGAATCTGAATCTTCCAAATGCCTCTTTACAAGGACCTCAACTAGTTAAGAGGCACTGCTTTAAGTTTAACAAAGGTGTTTTCCATATTTTAAGGTTATGCTACAAAAAAGTCAGTACACGTGACATTTCTGTTTTCTCCACAGTTTTTGCATAAAATAACTTCAGGATTTTGTGACAAAGACAGGTAAAATCTGATGCCAGAAATACAAGAACTACCAAAAATGGAAGTCAGTGCGAAACACCTAGAGAAAATTTTCTATTTATTTCAGAATAAAATGGGACCACTGTGAGATCCACACATTAAGTCTTCATCTTTGTACCTGGTATTGATGCTCCTGGAGAGCAGGAATTATTTAACTTGGAGTCCTCTGATAGATCATCCTTGAGCTGGGTAACCACTATTTGTACAACAAGCAGGTTTCTAGCTAAGAATGACCCAAGAATGAGTTATAGTAGCAGTCTTGGTATTGAAATATTGCTCCCTAGGGAGAGATGATGAATTTGCAAGTTTCACAAAAGTCTAAAAATAGAAAGCACCCAGTTCTTATGCTAGATGGACAAAGACACAGCTTGTGTGTGATCAGATAGCCGAAATGCAGGTCAGGCAGATTCCAGTTTTTACGGTGATTTTGTCAAAACGCATAAATCACAGGTACCACCCCACACAAAGAGACATATCTAACTTTGACAGGCTTCCCATGGGAATTCCTTGCACTGACTTTGACCACCCAATACATTACTCTTTCTAAATTAATTCTATTCTGCAGCATGTTCTACTACTTGTTTACTCTACACATAAGCAACAGTGCACTATTTCTCACTGAACCGTACCCTAGACATTTTGTGGCAGAAATGAATTTCCATGGGTGCTGAAAATGCACATTAGTGGCAAACCTCACGCAAGCATATCTGTGGTTTTGTTTAAAGACCTTACAGAAATAGATACTATGAGGCTCACCTGATAGCTCACAGCCAAGCAGTTCCATTCGCAAAGTGCAGTGCCTCCGACACACTTGGGGGTACAGTCTCACGTACTGAGCTTTGATGGGTGGTGTGAACGAGTTAGCATAGGGTGTGTTGTTGTCGACATTTCCATGGAACACCTGTATCAAGACACGATCCAGATCTCTGCACTATGAATTAACACAGCTTCTTTACTTTATTCGCACACTGACCCTATGCCTTATTCCACAATACTTCAAAGATTATACTAAATAATTTGGGGGTCTGGAGTACGTAAGGAAGGACGTTGCCATCACCAATGGATACTAAACCATAGGTAAAATCCTAATTAAAGCTATAAAGTGCTCTGGCCTCTGGCGTAACCCACACTTCACTACAATAACCTTAGCAGGTTTGTGGGGGAATTCGTCAGAGTCAGGGGAGTACTTTTCTGTTGTTTGGAGAAGGGAACCTTAAGTCCTAAAACTTAATATATGTCAGTTTCTTTATTTTGTAACTCAGTACTTCAACGTTTATCTTGGTGGTGAAAATTTTTCACTAGTGATTCCGGGTCACTCTGTTTCTAATGCTATGATTAGATGTGTAATGTCTTAGGGTCTCAGTGGTCAGGATTCACAATCAAACCCAGATGACTGGATAAGACTTACAATTCTTATATTTATTATTCAGTGAAAAATTATGTTTCCTTCTGAGAAAAATACTAAAATGTGACAAATGTAATCCTTTAAATCTTCTTATTGTATCTTTTATATAAATTAGTAAACAAAAAATCTTATTTAAATTTACTTAAGAGTTGAGTTTTGAAAATCTTTCATAAAATTTCTTGTCTAGTTTAGTGTGGGATGATCTGCAGTCATGATATTTTTAAAATTTTTAGGAAGAATTAATTTTAAAATTCTCAGTATCATAGGAAAAGGTGATATTCCATATTATACCCATTTCCTCTAAAATATATTTTCTGCTAAATGACAAATACTTTTCCAATATGAAATATATAAACATACAGACATTTCCATCACTTGGTGTTTTTCTAGTTTTCAGAAAAATACTTATGATCAACAGTTGTTTGATGAAGGAGAGTACTAGTGTGTATATAAGTAATAAAGATAAAATTGAAATCTGACTACTGTTAATGTAAAGCCTAAGCAACATGCATTAAGTTTCTCCTATTTTATGATATGTGTAGGGACATCAATTAACATGCTATAAAATCTTAAAAATGGATGCCGTTATGCAATTTTTACTTAGAGAAACTCCTACTCTCTTCATTCCAGTAGCCCGACTTTAAAAAGAATAAGGAAGCATCAGAAATGCATTTTCCACACAAGACTTTTCCCGAAGGCTCAGCTGTCACACGGGAGTCGCGGACCATCAGAGAGGAGGTTCTCCGTCCTGGAGGAGGCTTCCGGTCTCACCTTGTCCTCAGTGGTTCCTTTGGCTTTGTACATGGCCCACATCTTCCCGTCATTACTATAGGCAATTTTGTAGGACTTTATGTACTCCGGGCTCCCAATCCTCTTGGCACCTTGGGTAATCACACCGGTAACTCTCATTTTCCTCTGCAAATTTATCTAAAGAGACAAAACATAAGCAACCATAGGTATTCCAGGGTAAGGATATTGGCAGTTTCCA
>RJWM01019440.1:0-39060 GCA_004363535.1 Dasyprocta punctata
TGCCACACTGGCTGTGCCTGTGACTTGGGTTCTAACTCACAGACCACAGCAAACCGGGAATTCCCAGCAGGAAACACACTCGGCGATGTGGAAAACCTCTGCGCTAGAGATGAAGTCAGCGGAAGGCTTCAAAGCGGGGTCTGACAGGTGTTACCTGGGAAAGGCTGTGTGACGGAGACAACGTCCTCAGCAAACTGCCGGGTTTAGAAAAGGCCACAGGAGAGGAAGGCGCCCGCACCATTTACACAGGGAACCGCTCTGCAGGGGGCTCTGGTTGTCATTTTTTCAACATGTTTTCAGCCAAATACAACGCCTTTCCTTTTCCCTTCTGCTTATGGAACCAAGTCGCTGCTGGAGAAGAGCTGGGGGAAGGGGCTTGGCTGCCCAGAGCCAGGTGCGGGGGAGCCCCACGGGTCCCGCTGGTGTCTCTCCCTCCGGGAAGGCTCCAGACAGTCACAGAAAACACAGCGGATGGAAGCAGGCTCCGTCTCCATTCGCTGCGTCCCTCTGGGAGATCTCCCTGACCCGACAGGGACGTCTCAGATGTCCCTGCCGCAGGCTCCAGGGCACAGGTCTACTGAGCATCCACCGTGCGCCCGCAGCACCCAGCCCTTGGCCCGGACGGATTAGGACAGAGACCCCGGGAGTGGCCGCTCCCCGCAAAGTGCGCAGGCCAGCCTGACTGCTCCTCGCTCTGCCTGGCCCAACCCAGGCTTGCCTGGCACAGTTATCACTGCCGGAGTCCTGGGCAGACTGGACAGAGACTGACAGTGCTACCCAGCCAACGAGCTGGGAAGTGCTGGGTTAAGTGCGTCTCTAAAGAGGTGCTAACTGCCCCTTCCGGCTCCTCTCCCGCCACTGCCCCTGAGCGAGTGCCAGTGCCAGCACCAGCAAAACCTCGCAGTCTCACCTCGCAATCTCACCGCGCAGACGCTGGCTGGCTGGAACGGAAGAGGACAGAGGAGCGAGTCCTGGGAATGGGGGCTTCCATCGGGCACCCCATTCAGGGAGGGGTCCCCTGCTCGGGAACCTGGTCAGCTCCACACCTTAAGGAATGGGATGGGGGCACGGGGACGAGGTCCAGTCACCCGGGTCACGTTGCGGCTCCAAGAAACAACAGGAGCACAGCAGTTGCCTCCCTTCGTGTCCAGGCTGGGAGGACACCTTGGACCCGGGCGCACAACCAGCCCGGCCCTCAGAGGGACTCTGCTGAGCAGCAAAGAAGGGACTTTGGAGAACAAGGAATGAGTTTTGTTTTTTCATTTAGTGCCAGATTTGTTCTCAGGAGGACAAATACGTCTATCACTGCGACACGCTCATTCTGGGTAACCCACCCAGACGCCGTCACCATCATGGGCCCTGTGGGGAGCACGAGGGTCCCACGGGAGGACTCGTGGGAAGCAGGGAGCCAGGGCCTCGCTTCTGGCTGCACAGGACAGCAGCCGGGGGCCCACAGGTCAGCTCCCCGCTGCAGCGTGACCCTCGGCCCAGTCCGGGCTCCCTTTCACTTCCCCCTCGTTCACCCGGGGACATCACCTGCCCAGGTGACCCGTGTCTTTGCAGGCCGACCCCAGCCCTCTGCACCTCAGGTCCTGGCGCCTGTCAGCTCGATGCCTGGCTGCCATCGGCCTGCAGCCCAGATGGACCAGAGCCAAGGCCTCCAGCAGCCAGGATTCGGGACTCAGAGGCACGCGCAGAGAAAGACACCCTGTCCCGGGGAGCTCCCTCCCAAGCCTGAGCGGCTTCGGGGGCTCCCCCTGCTGCCCGCCCAGAGTGCGGGTCCAGGAAGTGGGGAGGGCGCGATCAAAGCCCCGCAGCGGAATCTCTGCTCTCAACTGAGTGAAAGTTGGCAGAACCCAAAATCAATATCGAATCAAGGATAGTTTTTCCTGTACTTGAGAGAAACCAAAGCTAATTACCTTGGACTCCTGAGTCAAAATGTCCCTTGAAGAAGAACATGTCCCTCCAAACCCCGAGACACCTCAGAACGGTCCTGTCCTGATGCAGGAGCACTCTTGGTACTGCCAGAAATTAATCCTTTGTCCTCTGAACCCACACGGTTATTTTTTGCAGTGTGCCTCTGGTAAATGAATAACCTTTACTTTGGCAAAATATGACATTATTGACCATATCGGCTAAAACACAGTACTACTTGGCAAGCTGCAAATGTATAGTTCAAACAAGAAAATTCTGGTACAATTCTGGGTAGAATCTGGGTGCAGTGGTGCCTATAATCCCACCACTCAGTAGGCTGAGGCAGGAGAACTGGTTTGAGTTTAAGGACAACATGGACCATACAGTAAGTTCAAGGACAGCCTGAACGATGCAGCAAGATCCTCTCTCAAAAATCCAGAAAGCAGAACAAAATTTCTGGGTCATGGTTAACAGCTGGTTACCAAGGGACAAACTTTCCAACTTGGCTCAGGAAGTGTGAATTTATCCCTTGATCTTGAATAAAACTTGTTTTTAATGAATACCTACTACATACCTCAGTCCATGCTAGGTATTTTACACAAAGCATCATATTTGGAAACCTGTAAAATAATATCATTGTCTCCAGTCTCCTGCAAAGAGATTTATTGCACATTAAAATGAAATCTAGCTCAAGGGCAACAGCTGATAACTGAGTTGAGCTTCGATTTGAACCCAGAAATGTCTGGCCCACAAAGCAAGGATTTTAATTAGTAGACCCTGAAAAGGTCTCACAGAGCTTGCTGGTTATATAGGAGGCCAGGAATTCTCAAGCGTTTAACATGGGTTTGACCTATTTCTGTTAGTCTTTTGTCTCAAAATTAATCTTTCTAAAGGCATAAATTAAAAGTTTAATGATAATCAGCCCAAATTAATGTCCTCCTAAGAATTTCCTAACATTCGTAAGTTGAAAAGCCAGCTGGGTCAGGGAGCTCCGAGTGTTAGCACAAAAGGATGGTGATAGTCACAATACTAATTACAGCACTGAACAATTAACCTTCAAACCAGAAACACAGGCGTTTGGGTGCACATGTGCACGCATGTGCGCACACACACACACACACCCAGCCTGCGGGAGTCTGAATCTACATCACAGCCTCATGCCAAGAAAACACTTGGGACGTTGATGATCAATGCCTCTTATGAGGCCTCCAAAGGGTGGACGCTGTGACCATCCACTGGCGGTGGAAAACAGTTACTTCACTCATTTGACAAATGTTTGTCGGGCCCGCAAGTCTCTGTTCTAACCCTCGAGGACCCAGCAATACACAAAACAACCAAAGTCGCTGCTCTCCTGTTGCCTGCGGTCTCGCAGAAGCAAAGAGACGGCAAGCAATGCAAGTCAAAACACAGAGCGCGTTACACTGTGTGATGGGGAACTTCGCGCGTGGACGTGGCAGGGCCAGCAGCTGGCCAGCGGCTGAATCCAACATTACTCTGCATGTGAGTCGGTAGACTGAGCTGAGAGGCACGGGATCAGAGCCACGCCATCATCCCTAGGTGTCCAGCTTGGTAATAAGGATTGAGAGTGGACTAACATTTTAAGTAGAGTGGACCAAAAAACTAAGTCAAATAGATAATGGGCGGAAGAGCATCTCAGGCAGTGCGTCCCAAAGGGGTAAAGGCCCTGAGGCAGGCACGTCCCTGGAGGCATAAGGAGAAGCAAGGAGGCCAGGGCGTCTGCAGTGGAGGCAGGCAGGTCATGGGCCTCATGGTCACACTGGCCCCAGGGGCTGTTCTGCGAAGCGCTTGTGTTTAAATCAGGGCATATGCACGCCAAAACCATCTTCCGGGGGCACTGCGGGCAGTTCCCAAATTTAATTGCACTGAGACAGTATCAACGGGCATAAGGTCAGAAGAAGAAATAAACTGAAAAGAAACCGGGGCCAGAACTGAGCTGGAAATAGCCACGGAGATGATCTACCTCCCCGTCTCCCACACACAGGCCTCAGTCTCCCGACCCGCCCTCTAGGAGCCAGAACAGGCAGGAACAGGGAGACGCCGCTGGTCACGCTTGCACATCCAGAGGGAGGCGCAGATGAGACTCTCCGGGACCCTGGCGGCTCTGGGCACTGTCGTCAGCAGATGCTTGTTTCCTGGGGGTCACAAACCCAGACTCTGAAACCAAGCAGGCAGTCGCATCATTGGCAGCACCCTTGCAGGAAGCGGCCCGGCGCGGCCCACGCCCTGCCTGCGATGTGGCCAGCTGCAGCGCCCAGACCCGTTCAGCTGAGCGAGCAGGAGGCCTGGGCAGCAAGGGTGTCACAGCGGGCAGCCTGAGACCTCCGAGGCGCCACCGGGAATCAGGGCCAGGGCAGAGGTGACACACTCGGGTAGAAGGCGAAGGTCCTCCTGGAAACACATTCCCTGGGGTCACTGAGAGAGCAGAGCGGGGACGGGGGTCACCTTGGCAGAGGGCTGTGAGTCTCACACGAGCACACACAAAGGAGATGGGGCTGAGCCAACGCTTCCTTTCGTCTAGCACAGCCAGAATCATTTACTCAGAAGAAGCACGAAGCCACATCACTAGACGCTTCCTGCACTTGGGTGTGACCTCCCAAGGACACCCAGGGAAGAGCCGTCCTCAGGGCAGGTGTCCATGCCCAGACACCACAGGCGGGGTGGGTGGTAGCCAGCTCAGGGCACGGCGGGGCGGGGAGACCACCCAAGACCAGAGCAGGGATGCTCAACTTCCGGGGCTTTCCCAGGTGGCAGTCCCTGCTCTCCAGCACACCGAACTCTCAGCAAAATCTGCCATGGATGTGAAGAGAGCTGGAGCACTTCTAGCAAAGGAAACAACACGAATTTTAGGAAAGTGGAGATGTGGACATTGCCTTAGAAGGAGTATTTTAGAGGCTCGTTAGATCAGGAATCTCCCTGCTCAAGAAGTTTGAAGTACGTGGGAAGTGGATTAAAGAATTTTTTACTCATATCTGGAGAGCAGAGTCTGTGGTCATCTGTGTGTGTGTGTGTGTGTGTGTGCACGCATGTGAGAGAGAGATCGTGTGTGTGTGTGTGATTGTGATTGTATGACTGTGTGACTGATTGTGTGACTGTGTGTGACTGTGATTGTGTGTGTGACTGTGATTGTGTGACTGTGTGTGTGACTGTGTTTGTGACTGTGATTGTGTGACTGTGATTGTGTGGCTGTGTGTGTGACTGTGTGTGGGACTGTGATTGTGTGATTGTGTGACTGTGTGTGTGACTGTGTGACTGTGATTGTGTGTGTGATTGTGTGACTGATTGTGATTGTGTGACTGTAATTGTGATTGTGTGACTGTGATTGTGTGATTGTGTGTGTGATTGTGTGACTGTGTGACTGTAATTGTGTGTGACTGTGATCATGTGTGTGATTGTGTGACTGTGTGTGACTGTGATCGTATGTGTGACTGTGTGTGTGACTGATTGTATGTGTGATTGTGTGACTGTGTGTGTGACCATGTGTGTGTGACTATGATTGTGTGTGATTGTGACTGTGTGTGTGACTGTGATCATATGTGTGATTGTGTGACTGTGTGTGTGACTGATTATGCAACTGTGATTGTGTGTGTGACTGTGTGATTGTGTGGCTGTGTGTGAGACAGTGATTGTGTGTGATTGTGTGACTGTGTGTGTGACTGTAATTGTGTGTGATTGTGTGCGACTGTGATTGTGTGTGACTGTGTGACTGTGTGTGACTGTGATTGTGTGTGATTGTGTGTGACTGTGATTGTGTGTGTGATTGTGTGTGACTGTGATTGTGTGTGTGATTGTGTGACTGTGTGTGACTGTGATGGTGATTGTGTGACTGTGTGTGTGACTGCATGTGTGTGACTGTGATCATATGTGTGATTGTGTGACTGTGTGTGTGACTATGTGCATGTGACTGTGATTGTGTGACTCTGCGTGTGACCGTGTGTGTGTGTGACTGTGTGACTGTGTGACTGTGTGTGTGACTGCGATTGTGTGGCTATGTGACTGGGTGTGTGTGACCGTGACTATGATTGTGTGTGTGATTGTGACTGTGTGTGTGTGACTGTGTGTGACTATGATTGTGTGTGTGATTGTGACTGTGTGTGTGTGTGACCGTGATCGTATGTGTGACTGTGTGACTGTGTGTGTGACCATGTGCATGTGACTGTGATTGTGTGTGAAGCTCTGACTGTGTCAACCTGCAGGCCCAGGAACATGCACGCCCACCTCAGCTGCGCCCATGGCGGTCACAGGATCCCCCGAGGGAGGACCGGGGACACAGAGGACATGGCCGCGGAAGCTCCCCCAGCAGAGAACCTGGTCCAGTGACCCACAGAGCGGCGAGCGCTTCCAGGGAGTCGGCATCACGCTGCATGACTGCGAGCGCCTGCCTCTCCTCCTCCTCCTGAGCGGGAGCCCTCACTGCATCTGTCCTGCCCCAGTTCTAGCAGTGTGCGCGGGGAGTGGGGTGGGACTGCTGGAGGCGACCCAAGGTCCCGGGTGCCGCTTTCAGTCAACACAGAGGAGCGGATGGGGTCTGAGCTTGGGCCTGGATCGGAGCGGGGAGCACCTGGCTGCTCTGCGTTAAGGATGAGCTCAGAAGGGGACAGTGCTCTCGGTGACCACGGGGCTGAACTGCAGCCAGGGTCAGCTGCTTATCCGGTCTTCTCCTTCCCCTGCCACAGGCTCGGGCTGCATTTCCAGCCTTACTTCTCCTTCCACGTGGCCATGCAGCTGAGGTCTCCTCAATGAGATGTGACACGTGACACTTCTCAGCCTGGCCACACAATGTCCGGGGGCCCTCGGGTCCTCAGTGCCCTTATCTACACGTTGGATATTGTCACCCAGTGTTGCTTCGGAAGGAGTCACTTGGTGCAGGGCCTAATGATACAAGAAGTGTGCACACACACACGCGCGCGCGCACACACATACACACATGTACAGCACGCCGCACGCTCACATACACATCACACACACACACTCCCAGGTCCAGGTACATTATGCTCTATTTTTTTCCTAAATTATTCCCTTAAGCAATTACCTTTCCCAAATCATAGAGGCTCCAGTTCCTGATCCATGGACACAAAGCTGTTTAAAATCAAGGGCCAGCCTAGAGGACACCACGTCTTTTCACATCGCTGTGACATCGCTCACCAGACACTTGATAGGCACCTGCCACACGGGAGCAGGTGATGTCATCCCGTTCCCTACAGGCTCTGCGCCTGGACTGCGGTGGCAGGAGCTGGCCCTGGCAGGGTCGTGGCTTCTGCCCCGGTTCTGGGGTTCCAGGTGACCCTCCCCGAGGGAGTTGCTGAATTGCAGAGCAGATGCGACAGTCCCTCGCCTTTCCCAGCGGTGGAGGGGCCCACCCACCTGCAGGCACGCTGGACTCTCGGGGACCATGAGGTGTCCCAGAGCAGGGAGGGCCAGCACGGGAGCTCGTCTAACCCTAACCCCACCTCGCCCAGGCGCTCATCTCCTCTGTTGGCAAACTCAGTGGTGCACATCCACATTTAGTTAAGTGGCACTAAAATAAAATGGGCTATAATTATTGTTATAGATGACAGTAATTACAGAGGGGAAAGGGCCCATTAGGTGAACACGCCCCACCCCACCAGGACTCAGCTGATGGGAAGGAGAGCTGTGCAGAAGGCCGGGGACCTGCCGCTGCGTGTGCTGGACATCACTGCGGCCTCCCAGGGCCCAGGCTGCAAAGGGCAGGGGCAGAGCAGGGTGCGGGGAGGGAAAGGCTTCAGCCTGAAAGCGAACTAGCTGTGAGGGCCCGGGGCCTCTCGCCCAGCTGCCTGGTGCCACGCCCACGTGAGGGGCAGTATCGGGGCTGGGCCTCCCCCGTGGCCGTGTGGCAGAGCTGGCCCCTTGGTGTCCGCCCCTTGGTGCCCAGCGTGTCTGCCGGCACTGTGTCTGCCAAGGACGCACCGGCAGGTGGAGGGGCCGCTCCCGTGCACACCACAGCACGTCCGGAGCGGGAGGCCTGGCCGGGAAGCAGAGGGGGGTGAACACGCCTGCTCCCTGCCCAGGGCCTGGCCACGCCGGGTGCCCGTCCAGCGTGGCCGCAGGGGCTCCCACCCTCACGGTCCCGATCTTAGCCTACAGCCACGGTAGCCATGGCACCTGGATCGCACCCTGGCTTGCTGTCCATCTGGGCCCTCCCGTGGCCAGCTCCAAGGGCCACCAGCCTGAGCCTGGTCATGGGCCATGGGTCCCCACCGCCGAGTTGGAGCCCAGTTCTGGGCCCCCTCCCCGCCATGCATCCCCATCTGCAATCTGCGGATGGGATAACCAGGAGCTGGCATCAGGGGTGTCTCTTGCCTCCTTCCCTTTCTGTGACACCCACCACCGCCCGGCCGCCCATCAGCGGGCACGATGGCAGAGCCTCGCTACGCCCAGCCCAGCGCACTGCCCATGGGCCGGACCTCCCGCACAAATGTGGGGGCTTCTGCTTCGCCCCTTCCCCCGCTCCTCTCCACTGCTTTCCCTCTTTGACACCACAGCCGGCCATCCTTCTGCAAAGCTGCTTCCTCTGCAGGACATTCTGCCCCTGGGTCTGCGAGGTCCCCCCGGCTCACAGAATCCGCTTCAGAATCACGCTCCAGGGTGCAGCCCGGTTATGCGCTTTGCTCTCTCTCCTATTACTCTTGCAAAACGCTTCTCACATCATGAGTATCTGCTTACTCATCGGTCATACCCCCGAGACTATAAACTTCACGGAAAAAAACACCCAGAAGTTATTTCGCCTTTTAATTACCCCTGAGCGGAGCGTCTGACACACAGCAGACACCAATTAAGAGTTGATGAATGAATAAAAAAAACCAGGACTTATTGACTGCCTGGAAGCTCGCTAGCCTTTTACTTTCTTGATTTACTCCTCCTCAGTGGGGGAGCTTTGCCTGTGGACGGTGGCCTGGGCTGGAGGCGCAGCAATCCCAGCCAGAGGCGGGGGGTCCCAGCACTGAGGAGGGAGCAGGGGCCAGTGAGTCAGGAAAGGGGAAGCGGGCGGACAGCGGCCGAGACCGTCCGGGACGCTCTGGCCATCTGGAAAGCACAGGAACGCTTGGCGATAGTAAGTTTCTTCCACCCCAGCCACGCAGTCTTCTCCCACGCACGCCAAGGACCACAGCAGGCTCTCAATCCCCTGTGGCCCACTCCTGCCGGGCAGCCTATGTCAGCCACTGCCGGACGCAGGGCCTGTGCGGCTGGCTGTGTGCTGCTGGAAAGTTTTCTCCATTTCTCACGCCCAGGAAACACTGGACTCACAGGCGGTATTTTCCTGAAGTCGCCGCTGCCAGGCTTGTTTGCTTCAGGCTCAGAGGTCGCCCTTTGGTCCTGTCCTCCGGTGTGCCGTGGCACCAAGCTCACGGGTCAGGCTCCCAAAGGGGAGCCAGCCTGGCCCGGGCCACGCACTCCGGGGACAGTGAGCCTCAGACTGATCGCCGTGCGGGGGAGACCCGGGATGCTGCCTTCCACGGTGCCGGGCGCCCAGGGAGCCCCCTGCACCGCGCACGCGTCCAGCTGCCCCGATGCGATCGCTGAAGGCCAAAGTCTGCCCCGGAGAGAGTCGGGCAGGCTGCCCCGGGGCCTCCACCCCACGAATGCCGGTTCTCACGTCCTTCCCTCGGCCCGGAACTCGCCCCGCTGGCTCTGCATGTGACTTCCTCTTCTCAACAGGCAGCTTTCCCTCTGCGCCTTCCCTCCTCTGGAAGAACTCTGCGGATCACTCTGCACAGCACCCTCCCGCCACCAGCAGAGCCCCGCCTCCTGTGTCAGGGCCCCTCTTCCTGCGGCGTTCGCGGCACCGCCTCCAGTGACTGTGTCCAGCCTGGCCTGTGTCCCCTGAGGAACAGGAATGCTGAGAAAGCGGGCAGGCAGCGTCCGGGTGCCTGCTGCCCTGCACTGTGGGTGGCCGGGGCTCAGGTGGGCGTCAGCGAAGACTGCTTCGATCCATCTGTGACTTTACCCCGTAGAAAAAGGCAAACACTGTCTCTCTTGCCAGCGAGCTGCAGCAGGCTGCTGCAGGCCCGAGTGCGCGCGGAGGCTCACCTTCCCGGGCTCGATGATTTACTTCGGCCCCCGCAGAGCTGGACACTGTGATGGGACGCGTTTCCCTCTTCCCTGGTTCTAGCAGGGGACACGCAGGCCCAGGAGGAGCGGGCCTGCCTACAACAACGGACAGAGTCCCTGGCAGAGTGGCCAGGTCCCAGAGCCACCAGCCGGGGCGCACTCCTTGGCCGGAGTCTTCGGCCGGAGTCAGAACTCACCTGGGACACAAGACGGGAGCGGCGGAAGGGGGCAGGCCGAGGGCAGCAGCGCAGGCTCGGGCACCGCGCGCGCCAGTCTCCCCGGCACTGCGCTCCGCGTCCCTGCCCTCGTTTCCTCTCTGCACTCATTTCCCCCCATTTCTTGATCAGTGGGGGAGGGGGCTCTCCAGTTAGATATTAAGTATCTGTGCACAAGGATAAGCTTCCACTAATCCTTTTCTGGAATGAGGCAGGGTATAAATAAATATAAATAAATAAATAAGTTCCGTCTTCCCCCGAGGCGCCCCAGTCCGCTCGGATTTAGGTCATCCACATGTCTGTTGATGATCTATTTTCGAATTCCAGGATTCTGGCGGTGTGAGCGGGAAGTGCTGAGCTGGCTCGGGGGCCCAGGCACCTGCCGAGGCTGGCGACACCCCACGCGGCCTGGGAGGAGCTTGAGGCCGATGCAGATGCTGGGGCTGCCTCAGGGTCCAGGCGGCACTGGGAGTGCAGGGTCCACAGCTGCATCTCCCCCTTTCGGGGGGATTCTCTCTGAGGATGAAACACGAACTTCACAAAGCTCGCAGGTCAGTGCCGGGGCCGCTGTGTGGTCTCTGGGCCCAGATGGCCCGCAGGTCTCTGCGGCCACCCCGCTATCCACGACCTTAGGGTCCCCCACCATGACAAAGCAGCAGGCACTCGCAGGTTCCAAATCAAAGAGGAAGGAAGCAGGCTGGCTTCAGAGCTGCGCATGGGGGTCCCCCCAGGAACCCACGCGGTCTCAGGGGCTCGTGGTCTGGGGTGCACGGCACAGAGCAGGGAGGAGACCGCCTGGCCTGTCCTGCTGTCCCCGCCCCTCGGGGAGCCTGCCCCCTTTCCCTGCCAGCCCTTTCCCCCGTGCCGCTTTCACCTGGAAATCCGGCCCAGTGTCCTGACCTCCACTCGGCCCCCAAGTGGGCCGTGACCTCTGCCCTGTGCCGACGCAGCACAGAGGGAGGTCCGAGCTGCCCAGGAAGGGACGAGGACATGACTCCAGGGGGCTAAGGCTGCTCCTCCTCTGTCCCCTGTCATTTCACACCACCTCACCCCAAGACTGACAGACACCGGCACTCAATAAACACAGACTGAGCCGAAGAACGATTAAATTAAATGAGATGACACGCAGTCTGCCGGGCGCCATCAGTCTGCCTCTAGACAGCTGTCCTCAGGGGACCTGCTCTGTACTCAGGGCCCGCGGTTCAGACCTTGGAAAGGGAGCCTGTAAGGACCAAGCAAAGCCCGGTCTCTGAGGACAGCACAGGACAGACAGACCACCAAGGTGACTTGGGAGTGGCCCAAAGGGACACTGGTGACAGGAGCGTCCTGGTGGGGTGGGGTGGTGGAGCAGGTGAGACGAGAGTGGGGCTGAAGGCCCATCAGCGCGGGGGACCAGGATGCACAGGGTCACTGGGGTGGGGGCAGGCCCTGTCCTCGGTGAGGGCAGTAGTCACCTGGCAGGGGGCGGCCAGGCCTTTGGGTCACCAGCTGCGCAGCCTGGGCGGGGGACAGGGGAACAGCCGCTGTGCTGCTCCAGGGCTGAGCTGCAGAGTCGCAGGGTGGACCACATGTCCCTGCACGGGCACACAGCTTGCCATCCAATTCCGTGGCCAAGGCTGCCTTCCAGATGCGGGGCTTTACCCACAGTGCGGGCGCGCTCCTGCCTGTGGCGCCCAAGCAACGCGGCAGGCACAGGTGTCCTGGGGTGTGAACGTTGCAGGAACACACGAGTGATGTTCCTAAAGAGGCCAGCTCGGCCCCAGCCGCAGGAGGGGACTGACGGGGACAGAGGGTGTGGTCTCCAGTCACACCCAGCCACAAGTCCAGTGCCAAGAGCAGCTGCAGCCCGGGAACTACAGGCGGAGCTCAGGTCAGGGCAAGCAGAAGGTGGATCTGAGGAGAAGCTCCTATAATCGTCCTTGCGTCCTCGCATTTCCGTCCTGAAAGGCAGGGAAGAGACACGCCCAGGCCAAAGCGCATCGCAGCCTTGGGAAGACAGCGCTGCGGGCTCACACCGGAGCTGAGGGCCTCTCCCCGAACCCCAGTGGGTTCCCCTACTTTCTCCAGAAGGGAACTAGCACTTTGCCAAGATGGGTGACAATCAGAAAGGGAGTGTTATGTGCCAGAACTTCCCCCAAAACCAGATGGGAGAGGGAGAAGCTGGTCTGAGGAACATCAGAAAACAACTCCGACACAGGGAATTATCTTTTAGGGAGGAAAAGAAAAAAAAAAAGATTAAGAACTCAGACAAATATTTTCCCCAGCCTCAAAGAAGTTACAGATAACAAGGTCTCTCGAAGGAAAAGGAAATCTAAGAGATACAGGAGTTCAAAGAAGAGATTATAAAACAACAGATGAAGATGAAAAGTTAACCATAGGGCTCGGGAAAGAAACCGGGCCGCTGGGCATGCGTTCAGGGGTCACAGCGGGAGGCCTGGGGCAGGGTGCAGGGGAGCAGCTGAGCCCCAGGCCTGGGCAGGCTGTCAGAGCTTCAGTGGGAGGAGCAGTGGTCTAGGGTGAGCCCCCAAGTTGGGTTCTGGAGGCTGGGCCAAGGCTGAAGTTCTGCACCCAGACCACCAAACTATGGAGCAGGGCCCCAACCTCTTCCACGGGCCTGACCCTCCACCCCTCCCCAACCAGCAGCACCCCGCGGAGAGCCGTCTAGAGGTGCAAGCGCCCCACACGGCCCCTGGAGCTGCGGAACGGGACATGCCAGAACTGTCAGCTCTGAAACGCACACTCTGTTCCGCGCTGTCCCTGTCTCTGGTGATGCCGCAGAACTCACGGCCTCAAATACATCTTCTCTTGACATTTCACCAGTGGAGGGAGCTGTGGCAGGCCACCTTTCAATATTTTAAAGATGATTTTCCCTCCGGCTGTATTTCCTAAGAAGCCGTCAGATGCTGGAAGGCAGAATCCTTTCTCGAGGTGACGATTTGTCCTGCAGCAGGGTGCGGGGTTGGTCATGTGGCC
Source organism: Dasyprocta punctata (assembly GCA_004363535.1). Classification (NCBI taxonomy): domain Eukaryota; kingdom Metazoa; phylum Chordata; class Mammalia; order Rodentia; family Dasyproctidae; genus Dasyprocta; species Dasyprocta punctata. The sequence continues at coordinate 13,191 of RJWM01019440.1, forward strand.
TCCAGCTGGCCAGGAGAGTTACTGAAGGCCTAGGGACACTGGGGGTCCTCTGCCCTCCTAGCCATGCTGGCTACACGAAGTGACGTGCACAGTTCTGTCACAGGACTGAGACAGCTAGGAGCCAAACAGCAGGGTCTGGGCTGGAGCCTGTCACTCCTGGCACCCTAAAGGAAAGGTGGCAACGATCCCCAGAGTTCTGCAGGGAGAGGGCGTCGAGGACCCTGGGTCTGAGTCCTCTGCCAACAAAACTACCCCAGCCAGGTGTGGTGGTGGTGCACACCTGCAATACGCACATTCAGGAGGCTGAGGCAGGAGGGTCACGGTGAGGTTGAGACCAGCCTGGGGCTACATAGTGAGTTCAAGACCCACTTGAACTACATAGCAAGATCCAGTCTCAAAAAATAAGTAAATAAATAAACAACAACAAAAACAAGTTAAAAAAAAAAAAAAAACAGCCAAGAGTGCAAGGTTCCAGGGAGAGAGGCAGAGGGCAGCAGACACACTGGGGCCCCCGGAAGATGGCCAGGAGGATGATGGGAAACGGCTCAGAGGACGCCAGATGTCAAGGCCCTCTCTGAGCTCCGCCACACCCTTGCCCCGAACTACTCCCAGCAGCTGTTTCAAGGTCACACATCTGTGTGCAAGTGCCACTTGCTGGGCCCACGCACAGGTGTCTGTTACCGGGGAGGGGTGAAGCGAGCCCCTCTCGGGAGCTCTGCACCGCAGGGAACACTGGTGGCCTCTCTGGGCCACTGCTGTCGTCCCCTTCCTGTTGGGTCCGGAATCCGGCCGCAGGACGACGCCCACTGGCACGGGCGCTTCTGGACGCACCCGAGCACCAGGTGCCCTGGGGAGCTGGCCCCATGTCCTCAGCACAGGTGGGCTCCCGAGCCACGCCGCACTCGGGCTCTCCTCCTGGCTCTGGCGACACACCGCGCCCCAATCTCTTCACCTGTCTGACCCCACTCCCCATGTTAAGTGCTTGGAGACAAAGCCAGTGTCTTACTCACAGCTTCATCCACAGCAGCCTCGGAGACGGTGGGGAAATCGTGAGGAACCACGTCCTACTCTTGGAGTGACGCCGGTCACACGCATGGCCCGGCCTCGGAGCCCAGCACTCCATATGCTCCCCCATTCGGACCTGGACAGCCGATGGCACCCGCTGCGTGAGCCCCAAATAGCAGGGATGATGACCACGGCAGAGCAGAGCTCCGGGCAGACGCTGAACAGTACAGAGATTTTTTTTTTTTCTTTTAATACTGGAGATAGAGCTCAGAGCTACACCATCAGTCATCTTTTATTATGTTTTTAAAAGTTTGAGAACAGGGTGTCACTAAGTTGCCCAAGCCGAGCTTGTACTTGTGATCCTCTTGCCTCAGCCTCGCAGAGTGGTAGGTTTACAGGTATGCTGGGATGACACGCAGTTTAACCTGGCCTTTCTAATGTGAATGCTACAGGGCAGTGCTTGGATAGCACTGGGCAGTATGGGGGGCAGCAAAGAGGAGGACAAAAGCCCTATTCAAATGGACTTGGGAAGAAATAACAGATACAACAAAAAGGAAACGATTTCCTCGCTCCCCGCTGTTAGTATGCTAATGTGCGCTGTGAACCTGGGTGAGGCGGATTTAGCAGGAGCGCTCCCCACCCTGAGCGCTCCCCTGAGCCCCTCCTCCAGGAAGCATCTCCTTGCAGTGGTGTGGCTGGAAAAGCCGAATTAATCTCTGTCAGAGCAGGTGTTCCGGTGGATTGTTTTTACCCAATGAAGGCTGCAGATTTTCCCCCGCTGAGGTTATTTGGTTAGCCTCAACCCAGCCTGCCATCATGATTTAAATATCAGCTTTGTTGCCCATCATTTTAGCTCCTTAATATGATCAGCGACCTAATCATTGATATGATTTGTAACATCACAGCAAGAAAAGAAGAAGTGCTATCTCCATTCCCAAAACCAAATCTCTGTGCTTAGAGAAAAATGTGTGTCAGGCAGGGAACGTTCCCGGGATCAGGCTCCCCATGAAGGCAGTAATGAGTTTCATCAATGCGTCTCTCGTCGGGTCCCTGATGGCAGCCAGTGACATCACACCATAATACCTGATGAAATGGGTGTCCCAGGGGAAAGCGATTCTACCAGAGGATGCTCGCTGGCCGTCCAGCTTGGCCCGAGCTTCAGCATTAATGTCCAAAGGACTGATGGGCTGAGCGAGTCAAGGTTTTGACACGCTCAGCTCCCACCAAAACTCCCGGCAAGATTTGATTCCCTGGCACAACGGTGCTGTGAGGAGCCTGAGGAGCAGCTGCTCCTCTCCGAGGGTTGAGTTCTTATTCTCAGGGTTGGCTCTGAGAATGGCTTGTTAAAGAGCAATTCTGGAAATGGGGGAGATGGATCTTTTCCAAAAGGGAAAGGGCCAGGAGACGGGGTAGGCCAAGGAGGAGAGGAAGGAAAGCAAAAAGAATCAAGAGGTGTCATGCACACGCGTCTGCGCCCTCCCGGGGAACACAATCATTGTGTAATGCCAACACGGACTAACACAGAACGCAGTCCTGGCACCTCCCGCGGTCTATCTCTGTCTCACACGCCTTCTTGCATTCCTGCGTTCCCATCTACTGCCCTCTGTCACATATGCTCCTGCCAGGTGCTGTCCTTCAAAGCGAAGCAGGTACTGGTGCCACAGTCAAACTTCCCAGCTTCCAAAACCATGAGCAAAATAAATCTCTTTTTCTCATACAGTATCTTGCCTGACGGAATTCGTTACAGCAATACAAAACAATAAGACAATTGGCTTTCAGGTCATCTGTGAAAAGTACTGTGTCTCCCAATTTGCCTTGGATGGGGGTTAAATAGTGCCAAGTTCAAAGTCTGGCTTCTAAACCAAAGCCACGGTGCAACCAGTCCTCACTATGGGGCCACCGGGGCCGGAACCTGGGAAAGAGAGCGGACCAGAGATAAGAGTCTGCATCTGTAAACCATGAGAAAACATAGACAGACCCCTGGGTCAGCCCTCACGGAGAATGTAAAGCCAGCATGCTTCCAAGCGATTGCTCTTCCGGTCCAAAGACAGAGCAAATTGGATGCGGATTATTTACCAATCTCTCACACTATTTACATAGGTCTCTGGTTCAAAATGGTGAATGACTCGTTTCTCTCCCAACTTGTAGCTAAAATGTTTATAGAGACACCCAAACGATACAAAGATAAAAGATGTAGAACATACTGGCAGTCATTCTGTTACAAATGCTAGAAAAATTTTTCAGCATTGAAAAATTTCATCATCAGACTAACCATGCCTTTCTCCAAAAGACAGCACCGCCTGACACGCAGGACACCACGCCAGGTCTCTCACGCCATCCCTTCCCTCGTGGTGTATTCTTGAGATCCAAGGCCCCGGATGTATGCAAAATCCAATAGTGCCTATCAGTTATCCTACTGTGCCCTTCCTATTCCTGGGGAAGCCAATTATTATGTGTTTCTCCCCAGATCTATGACAGCAAAAAAAAACCCAAATTTGTCCTGCAGAATATCAGATGTATACGATGCACATTAGATATCACCTGTCTCCATCTCAAGGAGCTGCAGAGTTCTTCCATAGAGAATCCTGTCATGGTTTTGTTTCAATTCAACGTTTCTTAAATATATTTGAATACATGTGCATTTATTTTTCACTTAACACCAAAACACTCCCTGAAACATATTTTCAGAAAATGCTCTGAATCTATGCAAGGAAAACAATTTCCAGAGAGCCACAGGGCAGGCAGTAGAAGAAAAAGGAGATAGGCAATGGGTCGCTGAACCCTGGGAAATGTAGTCCCTGCTAGTGGAGAGCGTTCAGCTGAAACAGATGGAGGAAGAATCTCAGTGTCTTACAATAGGGATTTCAATTGCTTACGGCATAATCCAGAGAAAGTGACCATGGTTAGAACAGTACACACTGCAGTACCCAACATCTTCAAAATAACTCAGGGTCCCTGTTTTCTATGAAACTGTTATAGAGAACTGAAAAGAAGAAATGAGGGTAGGATGGAAAGTCACAGGAAAAGACAGAAAACTAAGCTGAGCTTAGAAGAAGAGTTGGTTGGTTAAGGAAGGAAGGATTGCAAATGAAGCCAAATGTCTAATTCCACCATTAAAGTCCACACTGGAGTAAACCAAGAGAAGACAGACTCTTTAATGAGAAGTGTCCTCCCCTGGACATCGTGAAGGAAACAGAGACAGCAACGGCAAGGACTCAGGAGAGAGACGAAGAGACAGCGGAGAAGTGGAACCCAAGACAGGACAGCACTAAGATCCAGGAAATAAATGCCCAAACCAGAAATGCACCAAAGCTAACAGAACCAAGAAGCACAAAATAGAAGAATTACTCTTAGTTTTAAAAGAACCAATTGTGGATTAAAGGGATTTCTAATGCTCTAAAAACAGTTATTTAAAACAAATCTAGAAGACCAGAAGAGTAATTAGATTGGTTATTTAAAACAAATTTTAACTGAACAAAGAATTCATAGTGTACGGGAAAAAAGAACTAACGTTGACTAAACATCAGCCCGATTTCAGACTTTCCACTTTTACACTAAAAACAAAAAAAAGGGAAATGTCTCCAGCTTATGTAATGACACAAGAAGCATTTTCTAGTTCAAGAAAGACATTGCAAGATTAAAAAAAAAAAAGGGTGGAGGTAGAAATTCATAAAAACTACCCACCTGGAAAAGCAGCACAAGTACATAAAAAGTTAAAAGAATTAAATTGAGATGGGTAAATCATAGTAGAAAAGGAAAGGCTCTGAGCAGTGAAATACTCAAAGTACATAGTCAATAAGTATAAATTTGGATTTTTGGACTCCTGATAATTCAATGCTAACCTGCCACTTTCTGCCTGAAGTAGACAGAATATCGTGAAAGGCTGCTAACGGCCTACCCTGGAGTGGACACGGGAACGCGGTGGCTAGGACAGCAAGGGAAGGACCCCAGAGCCCCAAGGGGAAGGGAAAGCCAGGAATGGAGGGCACCATCACGTGAACAAGGGCCCAAGGCACGGCAGAGAGAGGGAGAAACAAAGCTGGAGACAAATTTGCCAAGACTAAAAGCATATAAGTGATCTTGGGCAGAAATTACCAACAGATGAAATTTAGGGAAATGAGAAAGTGTAAGAACTGATGTGATATTATAATGAAATCTAAGGCTGTCCACAACGAAGGGAAAAAATCTCATGGTATCTAGAGATAAACAGCAAATTACCTTTTGGAACACTCTGACATTAGACTTATCAAAAGCAACATTAGGTTCAATAAGACAATATTGGAGTAATATTTTAAGGCATTTTAAGTGAAGGAACATTGCATCTGAAATTTTATATCCAGCCAAATTGCCTTGCCAAGGTCATAAAGCTATTTTGAGACACACAGCCTTCATTAGGTTTGTCTCATAGACACTCATGTCACAGGGGTTTACTGGGAAAGTACCCTAAAAAGAAACTCAGCAGAAGTTGTGGAACACGCATAAAGTGGGAGTGGTGAAACATCTGGAAAGTGTGCTTTTCTCTTTTCAAAGGCTGAAAGCACCCACAAAAGAAGAAAGGCACACCCATGAAAATCAAACAGAAAATAACACAGGGAAGCAAGACAACATGGAGAAGGAGGGAAACTAACACCACTGAAGCTGCTGAATTTCTTATCATCTCAAAAAGGTAAAACACTCGGAGCCGGGCGTGGTGGCACACGCCTTTAATCCCAGCACTCAGGAGGCTGAGGTAGGTGGAGCGTTGTGAGTTCGAGGCCGGCTTGGGCTACAACGCAAGCGCAAGACTGGCCTGAGCTACATAGTGCGACCCTGCCTCAAAAAACCAGGGCTGGGAGTTTGGCTCAGCGGCTTACGCGTCTGTCAGGCAGGCGCGGGGTTGTGAGTTCAATCCCCGGTGCCGCCAAAAAAAAAAAAAAAAAAAAAAAGTAAAACACAAAAACATTTTTTTTTTTGGTACCAGGACTCAAACTCAGTACCTCCCGCTTGCCAAGCAGGTGCAGTGCCACTGAGCTATATCCTCACCACCCCCCAATGATTTAAAAGGCAGAAAATTTTGAATAACTTAAATCAAAATTTCAAATGATAGAAAAGTTCAAATCTAATAATCATAAGGAATATTATTGTGAGTTTAAAGGCAATGTTTGGGGGAAATAGTTGCTATCATGTTGTTTACAAAGTATGCTTAAGGACACACGATGATAGAAAGTAAGAGAAGAAGAAAAGATATGCCAAGGAATACAAAGAAAAATAAAAACTCAGCCACAATATACACAATCAGACAAATAGACATTAGTTCAAAAAAGCAAAAAGGGAATAGCTCGCCTCTTTCCCTCCCTTATATGGTAAGTCGGCTCCGCCCCTGGGTGGGTGCAGCACTCACACCACCAATCCCAGCGCTAGACAACAAACCAATCACAAACGCTAGACTCAGCTGCCTCCATGACTGCATGAGGCTTTGGGGACACACCCAGATACAAACTGTAATAGTAGTCAAGCAAAGTAAACAATTATCAATGATATAGAAGATATGAAGGAACAAAACAATCAATGAATATATAATAATAATAACATAAAATAATTTTATAATAATGTATAATAATGTATAAAATAATGTATAAAATAATTTTAAAATATACGTTCTTCTCAGAAATGTACACTTTATTTCTCAAAACCCCTTGCATACTAAATAAAAATAAACTGCATTTTTGACCAAATAACAAATATTTCTGTACATGGGAAAAATCTGAAGTACTTTTAAACAATTTAGACATCATAGAAATACATAATAAATGTTTCAAAATCAACTAGCAAATTGTAATTACCCTGATTCAACCAGTGCATGTTGTGTGTACTGAAATATTACACTGCATATTATGACATTAATTCAAAAAATTTGAAATTAATAGAACACAACAGTAATAGTAACCATATAGTAACATGTATAGAATGCTGCAACAGTTATAATTTGAGGAATTAAGTGGTGTCCAATTCTTGCATAGAAGAAAAGACTTAAGAACCTAGAAACAGAGTAACAATAATGCCAAAAATACGTTGGAAAGGAGGTAAAGATAAATTTTAAAAAGTTGGTTACTTACTAAAAAAAAGTATTTTATTTACTAAACAATTTTTTATAGCTCACTGTCTGTGTTGGGTACATAAGTATTTCATAATTATTAACCCTTCTAATCATCTTAACCTATGAGAAGGATACAATTACTACTTTAATTTGTAAAATGTCCATTTTACAAAGGTAAAAGCTGAGCTACACAGAGTTTTTTGTTTTGTTTTGTTTGGTTTGGTTTGGTACCGGGGATTGAACTCATGACCTTGCGCTTGCCAGGCAGGTGCTTATGCCACTGAACTAAATCCTTGGCCATAAGGAGTTTACTTTAAATGAAACAACACAGCCAGTAATCGCTATAGCCAGTATTTGGTAGTAAACTTTGGGCTATTTGCTAGAATGGAGACACTTAAGAGTCAGAAGTAAATTTTTTAAAAAAAGTAAAAATACAGACCTCTGGGATTAGTGGTCTAGAGAAAGAGAGAGAATAAGAGAGCCAAAAAGACAAATAATATAGATGAAAAGCTGACATCATAACCAATATGGCAGAGAGTAAATATGTGAGATGACATTATTAATTCTTTCACACTAGTAACTTTCTAGAACCTAGAAAAACACACGTTTGTTAAGACTAATACAAAAATGATTCAAGAATAAACATGAAAGTTCCTATAACATTTAAAGAAATTTAAAAGCAGCCAGTAAAAATTTTCTCACAAGAGAATTCTTGGCAGCTTTACAGTTTCTACTGAATTTACAAAGCACGGATCCTTCTAGAAATTATAAAGAATCAGACCCTAACTCATCTTATAAATTCACTACAGCTTTGATCACAAAAGAAACAATAAATTACACAAGAAGGACACTTTACAGACCCATTCTTCAATCAAATAGATAAAACTGAAATAAAATTCAAAGCGACAAAATAAAACAGCATATAAATTAGATTAAACAAACTCATGGAGAAAACTCATGTCATCACGGAGACACATTTCCATACTACCCTGCATCTATTTATAATACAATCATAATATTAAGAATAGGAGGAAAGTTTTTTTATTCTGATTAAAGGCATCTTCAATAAACATTTAGTAAACATAATCCTAAAGTAAAGCAATAACTTTAAAATCATAAAGATGAAAGAATACTCAGTACTGCCAAATCTGTTAAACATTATACCAGATGCTCTAGAACAACTGCAGAAAAAAGGACCTAAAAGATTATAAAGAAATAATCATTATTTTCAGATTACATGTTTATCTATGTATAAAACAAATAGAGATAATCCTGAGAAATTTATTAGCTATAAAAGTTGAATTGAATTAGAGGAATGAACATAAAATCTATATACAAAAATCAATTGTATTTCCAAGCAGCAAACAATTAGGAAAAAAATCTTTAAAGGACAGAATTTACAATGCAAATAAATGTAACCAAATATGTATGAGACCTGTATGGAGAAAACTATAAAAATGACTGAAAGCCCATTGGAGAAAAGATGAATAGTTAGGGCATGGTCAAAGAAAGAAAGATATCTTATGGCAAGGCTATCAATTTCCTTAAAATTGATTTATCTTGGCCAAGAAATGCTAACCAAACAAGCAACATTTGCAAGGACATTTAAAGAATAAAGAGCTAAAAACAGCTAAGGCATTTTTGAAGTTGGGAGTGAAGACCGAACTTAACAGAGAATATCATTTATATTACTTGTTGTTCAGCTGTAGCAGTAAAGATACTACAGTGCTGATACAATGACAGTTCATGTGGTCAACAGAACACAGAATTCAGAAGGAGGCACACAGACACACACACACACAGAAACACACACACACACATACACACACACAGAGAGAGAGAGAGAGAGAGAGAGAGAGAAATTTGCCTATAGGGGAAAAAAGAGACATGGTAAATTATTAGGCATGGAGCATTTAACAAATGGAATGGGGATAAAATGCTTACCTATAACTTTTAAAAACTTAAATTATTCTGAACTCATCTTATGCACAAAAGTTACCTCCAGATATATTCAGACCTTACAATTAAAAGGAAAAAGTTTAAATTTTGTTAGGAAGGATTCTTAACCTTAGCCATAGCAGTCATTGGTAGCACACTAGTCCTCCCATCAGAAATAACTAAAAAGCTGGACTAGATATATAAAAACAACTGTTGTCAAACATTAGACAGAAGAGAGAACAGGTCTGTGACCTTTAAGAGAACAGAGACTGGTTCACCAGAATATCAAGCAGTGAACACAGAAACACACACACCACACACCACACACACTACAAATGCACACTAAAACCAAATTGCTAAAAACGAGAAAAAAAATCTTAAAAATCAAGCAGAGAAAAATACTATTTAGGGAAGTAAAAATATATAATTACTAAGACTTCTTTCCAATTATAATTTAAGCCAAAATATAATGAAAGAAAATGGAAAACTATAAGTAAAACTATACTCAACGTAAAACTATACTCAACAAAAATTAAATCCCTCAAAAACAGCAAAGAGAATGAGGTATTTCCAGATAAATCCCAAACAAAAAAATATTTTTATTTTAAAGAGAAAAAAATCATAAAAATCAGAAGCAAACAATTAAAAAACAATAACAAAAACAAAATGATAGTGACAACAACAACAAAAAAAAAACCAATGGCGATATAGGATTTCAAAATAAGATGATAGGAATCAACAATGGTTGTTATATTGCATATTGTTATCCTAGAAGTAACCGCTCAGGTTACCAGATACAGGCATGTAAGATGGATCAACAAATATAATTTTCCTTTGAGCAGTTCCTTTCCCTTTTACTCTATCTACTGTAACTTTTTGACCCTATTTACTCTTTCAGTTTCTCACACTACTGAGACAGTACAGTGTTTCCACATGCATGTCTGGTTTATTTCACTTATGAGTATGGTCTCAAGTTGCATACATTTACCTATAAAAGCCTAGAGTTTATAGTTCTTTATGGCTGAGTAGTATTCCATTATATAAAAATACCATATCTTCTTTATCCATTCCTCAGTTGCTGGGCATTTGGCTTGTTTCCAAGATTTAGCTATCATAAATCATGCTGCTATAAACACGGGCAAACATATATCACTGTGGAATGATGTTTTCAGTTCTTCTGAGAAAATACCCAGAAGGGAAATACCTGGGTCGAATGGAACTCTACCTCTAGCTTTTTGAGGACGCCCCATACTGATTTCTACAGTGGTTGTACCAGTCAGTCTACACTCCCATCAACAATGGAGAACAATTCCTTTTTCCCCTCAGCCCCTCCAGCATTTGTTATTGATTAATTTCTTGATGCTAGCCATTCTTTCTGGAGTGAGATGATATCTCAGTGTTGCTTTAATTTGCATTTCTCAAATGACCAATGATGCTGAACATTTTTTCATATATTTGCATTTGTGTGTATTATGTCTATGTATTACAAAAACACGTGTGTAGCATGTTGCAGAAACACATGTGCGAATCAGGGACAACCTGAGTGAAAAGTGGAAAAATTTCAACAGATAATGTGAACCTATTAAAAAAAAACAATTTCAAGTACACTCAAGAAACATAAAATAAAATGTAAAATTAAATATTTGGTACACTGGACACAGCAGGATGTGAGATTAGGTAACTCAAAAATGTGTTTATATCTTACACTCACTGAGGCAGAGAGAAAAATATGGGGGAAAATCAGATTATAAAACTCATGGTTCCCATTAAATATGTCACATAAACATCTAACTGTTGTCTTTTAAAAGGAGAGAAAGTATTAAAATCAAGTTTAAAGGAAAAATGGCTAAGAATTTCCCAAATCTGTTGAAACACATCATACTACTGCCTCAACAAATTCAGTATGAGCACAGTGAAGAAAAATCATAACCTAGACACACTGTGGTCACATTTCTGAAAATCAAATGCGGAGACAGTCTTCAGTTAGAGGAACGAGTATACTCCCTTCAAAAGAGCAATGATAATACTCTTGCCTTTGAAAAATAAAGTTTATCAAGATAAAGAGCAATGCAATGACGGTTCTTAAGTGTTTATTTAAAAAAAGAACTGAAGACCTGAAATTTGCTGGCTAGTAAAATGCTCCTCAAAAACTGAGAGTTAGGCTGTATACATAAGGGTGGTCTGTATGGTGTGATCACTGCTGAGGTGAGTCACCGTGAAAGCCCTCTTGTAGGGAGTGATTAGGAGTCCTTGATGGTTTCTTCTCTTCTCTGAATTTATTTAAAAGGCAGACAACTGTAGCGCCAGTTCTACTACAGTCTAATGAGCCTACTCTAACTGTACTATTTATTAGAACTGTAATTTCTGGACAAAATGTACAAAATAACTGCCTGAGGATTCTAAAGAGTGAAGAAATGCAGGTAAATCATGGAAGGAAATCGAAACTAAAGAAGTAAATTGTAGATTTATGTGTGTGTTTGAGTTTGTCTCTCTGTGTGCGTTGTACATGCACGTGTACATTTCTTTCCTGTTCTCTCTCAACTTTTCCTATAAGGAGTTTCTTGTTAGTTAAGTCGATGGTGGTGGCAGCACTGGTACAGAAGTGTAGCACATAAAATCATCTCTTGTTCCATATTCATTCAACTCTAATACAGAGCAACAGAAATTATTCAGTCTGGAAATAGAAGAGGGGAAAAGCTGAAAAGGTCAGGCCAGGCTCAGAGGTGCATGCCGGTGACTCCAGCACTTTGGGAGGCTCAGCAAAGGATTGCAAGTTCAAGCCCTGCCTGGAAAACTCAGGAAGACCCTGTCTCAAAATAAATTTTAAAAAATAAGTAAGTAAAAAGAACTGGGAATATAACTCAGTGGAAGGCCGTGGGTTAAATCTCCATTACCAGGGGGAAAAAAATCCAGGACCTATAGGATGGCACTAAAGCATTTAACATTCCATCCACTGGAGCCCAAAGAAAAAGAAAAATGTTTTTATCTAAAAATATTTATTAATAAGTATGGAAAACATCTCAAGTTTGGTAAAAGGTATACATTTTTATGCTCCAGACATTAACTGAACTAAAAATGTATAAATATAAGGAAATCCAAATCTAAATATATCTTATTCAAATTACTGAAAACCTAAGAAAAAGAAAATTTTCTAAAAGCAACCAGAAAAAAAAACCAGTATTATATACAGGAGAACTTCAATTAAAATTATCACAAATTTCTTGTCAGATAATGTGGAGGCCCAAATGAAATGGAATAGGATCTTTAAAATGTGGAATGCTGAGCAGAAAGAGTAACTGTCAATCCAGAATTTTACATCTAGTGAAAATTCCTTCAACAATTAAGAATTAGGACCCTCCCGGGAAGCAAAGAGAATCTATTTGCCAGCAGTATAAAAATAGGTTAAAATAATTGTTCCAGCTATAAGAAAGCAATACCAGAAGGGAACTTGGGTCTTCAGAAATGAAAGAACGAACAGGAAATATCTAAAAGCTATATTTTCCATTTTAAGTACCTTTAAATGTGTATGACTGTTGGAATGAAAATATACATTTTCTAGTATAATTTTCAATGGATTAAAACAGTATCTCTAATGGAATATAATATATAATAAGTAATACAGGAATAAGAGGAAATAATTAAAGGAGCCCCTATGCTGTAAGATTTCTCAATTAATGTATAATCATGCAACAAAAACCCAAACAAGTCTCATAAATACTGACACAAAGAGATATATTAAAAGCAAAAAAAATTAAAATACAATATTTAAAATTACTAGTATTAATACAATAAAATATTAAAAATATTCAAATAGTCCCAAAGCAATAAATAGGGTACAGAAGACCAAAAGAAAGATGTTACAAGCAAAAAATACCAGTCATGAAACTAGAAGAATTCCAGCACTCACTTACTGTATGAAATGGTAATGCCCTGAACACTCTAAAAGCAAACACTAATGTATAAAAAGCAATAACCTACCGTATGCCGCTTATATGAGTTGCAATTTACACATAAATATCAAGTAATCGGAAAGTAAGTGGCTGGATAGTGCTACAGCTTACAAAACTTTGTGGAAAAAAGCTGAAGCAGGACTTGGAAAAGTAGAGAATTAAATGTGTATATTAAATAAAGAACATACATATAAAATAAGTAAATCAAGTTTCCACCTTAAGTAACTAGAGAAAGAAGAACAAATTACACCTAAAACAAACAGGAGGGAAATCTCAAAGACAAGAGGTGAAATCATCAAATTTGAAAATAGAAAAATAATAGAAAAAAATCAGTGAAACCAAAATCTGGTTCTTTGGGGAGGAAATCAACAACAATGTTAAATCTCTACATAGAATGACCAATAAGTAAACAGAAATGACACAAATGACCAGTATCCGAAATAAAATAAGCACAGGACTTCAGACTTGCAAATGATAGGAAGGAAAACCCTATGAATAAGATTGTACCTATAAACCACTTAGAAAAAAATGACCAGTTTCTTGAAAGAAACTAACTGCCTTAATCTACTCACTAAAAGCCAGAAAACCAGAATATCCTTCCTATCCAGGAAGGAAGTTGAATATGTCGTCAAAAACCTGTCAAAAATTCTCCACACTTTCTCCTAGAAAATAAATAGGAAAGAACACTTCCCTGCTTATTTTATGAGGTTAGCATTACATTAACACCAAAGCCAAATAGACATAGAAAGAAAAGCAGAGATCAAGAGATCTTGTGAGCATAGGCACAAAATCTTCAACAAAATATTAGCACATCTGATGAAGCCATTTATGAAAAAGATCATGCATCTTGAAAGACTCGATTCATCTCAGAAACACGAGGTGGCTTTGACACACAAAGCGCTATGGTGGGGATTCACCGAGTGGAGTGCTGAGACCAGAAAGGTGGGGGGAAAACGCCCGGGGCCGGCGGAGAACACTGGGCTATGCTCGGCACCCATTCAGACAAAAGCGCTCACAAACCATGAACAGAAGGGGCCCGTGGACCTCATGGAGGACTTCTAGAAAAAAATCCTACGGAGATATCCTACTTAACTGTAAAAGAATGAAGACAATCCTCCTAAGAAAGGTAACAAGGAAGGAATCCTTTATCTCTTAATTCCTAATCATCGCCCTATTGAGATGCCTGGGTAACATAATATAACAAGAAAAAAATAACAATAGAAATACAGATTGGAAGGAAAGAAATAGAATTATCTCTATTCACAGATGAAAAGATTCTCTATAGAGAAAATCCTAAAGAATTACATAAAATGCCACTGGTTCACTAACAGGTTAAGTAACAAGGTCTCTGGATACAAATTCAAATGGAACCACAAAATTTATTGTAAAACATTAAAACTTCCAGAATAAAATATAGGAGAAAGTCTTCATCCTGGGTTTGCAGAGATATTAAATGTGGCACTAACATACAATCCGAAAAAGGAAAATTTATAATAAATGTGAAATTTATCAAAATTTAAATAATTTTTTCTCTGCTAAAAAATAACTAATAAGAAAATGAAAAGGCAGGTCATAAATGGAGGAAGATACTTTTAAAACACATGTCCAAAAAGCAACTTATATGAGGAATACACAAGGAGAATATGAGAGAGAGAGGGAGAGAGAGAGAAAGGGAGACGGAGAGGGAGAGGGAGAAATAACACTTAAATATCAACAACAGTAAAGCAAAATAACAGCATTTTTAATAATGGACAAAAGAACTAAATAGCTGTATCACCAAAACAGACACACAGCAAATAATCATACAAAATGATGTCCAGCATTGTTAGTTTTGTGTAAAATGCAAATTACCACTACAATGAGGTACACTGAAGTACTAATATGTCTTTTAGAATGGCTAAATTCAGTAATAATAAATTGAAAGTAACAAATGCTGGAAAAGATGTGTGTCTACATGAACATTAATTGCTTGCTGGTAAAAATGCAAAATTGGGCAACTTCTTAGATAATGAATTTGGCAGTGTCTTATGATAATAAATACAGACTGACCATGTGTTCCATGAATCCAACTTCAAAGTATTTACCCAAATGAATTGAAACTATTTTCACACAAAAATATATATATATATAAACGTTGACAGTACACTTAATCAGAATTGCCCAAAACTTGAAATATCCAAAATGTCCTTCAAGAGTTGAATGCATACACTAGTGCCCCAACAGAATGGTACACCTAGAGAACTATTAAGCAAACAAAGGAATAAACATTAAATTACAGAACCGCATGAGTGAATATTAAATGGGTTTTGCTAAATGAAAAGACAGACTTCAAAGGCTACATATCATCTGACCCATTTATATAAAATTCTGGAAAAGCCCAAACTAGAAAGACAAAAATAATTGGCTAGGAATTTGCAAGGGGAGGAGGTCAAACAAAAAATGTCTGTACAAGATAATTTCAAGGGTAACAGAACTGTCCTGCAGGTTATCGTGTTGGCAGACACAGTATGCTACGCATTTGTCAAGTCTGTTAAATGGTACACCACCAAAAGTAAACTTTACTGTATACATTTTTCAAAAAATGTAAAGCCAGAATGTCAGCAGGTCCCAAGATGCAACACGGAGCGTGAAGACACGAATCTAACTGCATTACAAATGTAAGACACAACCTCACTGAAGATGGTAAGGGAAAAGGGAATTGACCTAAGTAGCTTTGGGAACCAGTGTTTGGCTTGGATGCTGCAAAGCTAAATATCAAAAGAACTGTGATTAAACACCGTTCTGTAGTTGGTAAATTTCTCACGAGGCTGCTGATTAGCAATTCTGACACTACATGTGTTCAAGGTTTGGACAAATAAGCAAATAATTTGTAGATAATGGAAGCCACCCCTCTTACTGTCACAGAGGGAAATAACAAGCAAGCCAGGAGAGGAGGCCATAAGGAAGCATTTGTGATTGGTTAGAAGTCATGGTCCCACATACAAACCTACAGACGTGTTCCTCTGGCTGTATTTATCTGTATTCTCCACATATACATAAGCACACACAGGAGATGATGATGGTGGTGGTGATGATAAACTGATAATAGATAACATATACACATATAGACGGACAGAGAGCTACAGATACACGTTCACAGGGGTTAATGTACATGTATACACTTCCTCTCCCTGTCTTCTGAAAGGTCTTGGAAGTGTTGATAACCCTGTAACAATAGACATATCCAGTGCCCAGATTTTAGTTACCGTTCCCAAATAAAATAAACCTGAGATCCTTGGAGCAATGGCTAATTCTAGATCAGAGACACAGAAAACACAAAATATGCACAGAGCACCCTAAGCACCAGAAAATAAATTACGAAAAAGGGGGAGGGAGGAACCTGTCCAAGGGGAACAGAGACAATTTTAAACTGCTCCCAGCAATGAGCAACACAGCGACAGTGTTTGATTATAACCAGCAAAATAACGTCAATATCCAAGAGTCCAGACTAACATGATTCGTGTTTGAACAAACAGACACATGCGCACACACACACGCACACACACACACATAGGTGGTGGTAAGGAGAAGAGAAGGAATAAATGTTCCTTACAAAAGAATTCAAAGTAATGTAAGAGGAGTAGGGGAAATTAAAAACTCATCACAAAAACAACAATAACTGCCACAGGCAGGATCAACTGATACATGACAAAATTAGTGGGAAAACTTGGAGACCTAGGATGCTTGCATGGTTTCAATGTGGTATTTATTATCAGGATGACTTTAACATATATCTCTAAATGTTTAATACTGTTGATGCCAAATTGAGGAATCTTAAATCCTGTCCCCTCAAGTATAGTCTGGATTTAGTGCCTTCAGCCTAATGAATGGGAAAAAAACGTTACTGTGATCTGCACTGGAGAAATATCACGGACACTGCTTTAAATTAGGGATCGAGGTTAACATCCCAGGAACGCGTGGATACCATGTGCCCCAGCCCCTGGGACAAGGCTGCCACAAGAAGGGCGCTTGGCTTGGCGGTGATCTTCCCCATGCCCCGGTTCCGCGTGACGGTTGATGGATAGTGTCGATTCGAGTTAAGAGAAGCCTAACTAAGTAGGCTCAGCAACTCCACACCGCAGGGTGCGGAAGACCCTCCCTAGGACGGCTTGTCACTTGGATGGCATCAGGGGAAATGAGGAAGGACGGATGTGCTTCTTTGTCTTTGGAGGAGCTCCCGTCTTCACCTTCACCTCGGACATCGCCTCCTGGCTTCCGCCGCAGACCCTGCAGCTTGCGGGCACAGACTCCTCAGCCTTCCGTCGCAGGCGGCCTCCTGACGCACAGTCCCTTCGACTGAGTCCTTGGGTCTCGGGTGTGCGACGCCCTTGGTACGTGTCCAAATTCGACACTGCGGGCTGCCACTGCGAGCCAATCTTGTAAATTCTCATATATTTGTATATCTTGCATTATATCTGCTCCTCTAGTAAACATTGGCTAATACACCATCTAATCACAGGACACCTCTGGTGAATTCAATCCTAGGCACTTCTACAAAACATCTGATCATTACATGTCAAAGGTGTCGAGGTCTAAGGAAAGAAGGAAAAGCTGAGAAGGTGAGGAAAAACCAGGAGAAGCAAACGCCATGTGGCTTTTTAAATAAGGGCCTGGAAACAGGAAAAGCACAGTAATGGGAAATACAGCCCAGAGATCAGTTAACAGTATTTTTCCAAGGTTAATTTCTTAGTTCTGATATATAGCTAATTGTTACATAAAATGTTAACGTGAGGAAAGGGCGAGGGAAATGGGTGTAAGAACTTTTACAATTTTACTGTTTTTAGAACTCTTCAAAAAATCTAAAATTAAGCCACAATGAGATACCACTAGACATCAATTATAACGGCTAAAACATTTTAAACCTGTCTCTACCAGGTGTAGGCAAGGATGTTGGAAAACTGAAATTCTAATCCACTGCTGTGGGAAATTAAAATTGATCTAACCAGTTTGGAAAGCAGGTTAGAAGTTTCTTTAAAAACTAAATGTCAAACTGCCATATGACTTAGCCATTCTCTCTTTGATATTTATCCAAAAGAAATAAAAATATATGTCTGCATAAAGACTTTTTTATAAAAAATGTCTTTGCCAGCTTTATTGAAAATAGTCAAGATCTAGAAACAACTGAAATGTCTATCAACAGATGAATTCATAAATAAATTGTGTCTTTTCCATATAATGAAATTACTCAACAGTAAAAAGATAAGACCTCATAAACACAGCAGTATAGAGGAGTCCCAAAATCATTATCATAGGAGAAAGATCAAAAAAAGGAATACATGGTATAGGATTTTATTTACTTGTACATAAAATTCTGGGAAACACCAAATAAACTCAAAACAGAAAGCAGGTAAGTGGTTGACTGGGGACCACATTAGAAGAAAGGATGACTTCCAAAGATGCATAAGCAATGTTTAGGGTGAGTCGAACAATCATTATCTTGTATGCAATGAAATTTTATCACATTATAATTATGCGTATGGGTATTTGTCTACGTGCTTATGTAAAACTGATTGAAACTGATGTTTTAAATATTACCAATTTATTGTACTTCAATCATGTCTCAACAGAGTTGCTAAACTTTATTGAAGGGTGCACTTGAAGCAGGCACATCATGTAATGCCATAAAAAGATGTTAATATAGAGGAAAAAACATAAAAAACATGAAAATATAAATAATTTCAGGTACAATGGAAGCTAATTAAAATATATTTAAACAAACTTAAAATGAGTAGAAAATAAAGAATATTCAATTCCTAAAACCAAAGGGAAAGGAGAAAAGGCTACTAACCTGCAGCTCATGACCAAAAGCTCTTGTGTATATAAATGTATCTGCGGTGGGAAGAGACAGGATGGAATAAAAGCAGTATCGGATCAGACAAAGCAGCCAACTCCCCCAAACTGATAATATGCTTGAATCTAAAGAACCAAGTAATTCTGAGAATCTCCAACTGGAGAAATGAAAGTTGTATCTAGGTTCTGTAAGACTACTTCAAAACCTACAGAACAGCCAGAGAGGGAAAAATAGGTCACTTACCTTCAAATGAGAAATAATAAGACTGACAGCACCAGAAATATTGGAATCAGGAAGAAAATGAAATGATACCTTTAAAGTGCCAAAAGAAAAATTACTACCAGCTTAGAATTCTAAATGAAATGAAAACAACCTTTGCCGAAGAGCATGAACTGACAATATTTTCAGAAGAATAAAGTCAAAGAACCCACCGGTCACCAGTCAACATACACTGAACCAAACTGAAGGAAGGACATGACCCTACAGGATGATAGGTAGAAAGAAGGAAGAGCCACTTACAAGGTGGATCAACTCGACATACTTAAATAGTAATTGAATAATGACTATTCAAGAGCTAACAGCAGTCACTAACTGAGTTCAAGGTATCTGCATAATCCAACTGTGTGGTAACAATAAGTTTAAAAAGAGATGAATTTAAAAGAAGTTAATGTGCCAAGGTTCTAGCACAAGTCAAAAGGAAGCAAAAGAAATTATATCAGGCTGGAATGAATTGGAATGGATGTTTAATCTCAGGTGTTCACTAAGAAAAGTCTATCACAGTCTAGGTGAATAATATAGTAAGAGAGGTAGGGAAAGAACTAATTTAAAAGAATGATTAACCCTAAAGGTGAGGAGAGAAATACAACACAAAATTGTTATGTTTGGAATCCCAAATGGCCTCACAATGCTCGTTGGATTTCAGTCTTGGTTGCCAGCAGATGGGCTTTTGGAAGGTGACTTAGTCATGAGGCTTCTAACTTAATCAAGAGCATTAATCTACCGACAGATGCATAGCTCAATGGGCTTATTAGAAGGTGACCCCCAACTGAATGAAGCAGGTGCAGTGGTGAAGTGTATGTTCCGTGCCTAGTCCTGCCCTGCTGACTTTCTCTGATTCCTCACCCTGTTGCTCTGGTTGCCGTGGTATTCTGCTTTGTTTCACACTCAAAGCAACAGAGGCAGCCAACCATGGACTGAATCATGAGCCAAAACAAACCTTCCTTCTTTTAAATTGTGTATGTCAGGTATTTTGTCACAGTAACAAAAAGGTGATGAATACAAAACCCTAACCCAGAAAGAAAACAGACTTGCAAAGAAGGAAAACAACTGGGCAGAAAAATATGTGTCACACACAGAGCACAGTGACTGGATATTAATTGTACACATCAAACACAGTAGTCCCCTTTATCCAGAGGGAACACATCCCAGGGTCCCAGTGGGTATCTGAAATAAAAAATAAAGCCAACCTCTAAATATATTCTAGTTTTCCCTGTGCATACATACCTATAATAAAACTTCCATGCTTTCGCTTAAAGGAATCCCTTTATGGCTTCGATTTGGCATCTGAACACCAACACCTCTGTCCCTGCACTTTGGGTCCCTCAGGAAGTAAAATCAGAATTAATCTAAATATAAACATTGCAATACTGATAGAGCCGGACAGTGACAAAGTGACTAAAAGGCAGGTCATGTACACGGCCTGGACAGAGGGACAAGTCACAGCCAAGGGAGGGGGCCAGGGAGGGATACACAAAGTAACACAGAATTAAAAATTTATAAGGTGTTTATTTCCAGAATTTTTCATAAACTATTCTCAGACTTGGGATGTGGCTGACCACGGAAACTGAAATATTGGAAAGGGAAACCACAGATAAGGGTGGATGACTGTAGTGATGATTTGTGGGATTTAAATATACACATGTGTAACTGCTTCAAGGGAAAAAAATAAATGATTTTTAAACTAAGGCAAGAAAATAGAATGGAAAACGAATAGAAGACATATAGGAAAATGATAATTATAAGACCAAACAGATCTTTCACTAAACTAAAAGTAAGTTCAAATACACTCTAAAACAAGTCTAAAATTCTCAGTCATTTTTAAAAGTCAACAAGTACATGTTGCTTACATGGCACATACTTCCTTTTGTTTATTTCAGTTACAATCACAATATTTATTATAAAAATTTTTTTTGCAAAAATTGTCATCTTTTTTCTTATAACAGCATTTTGAGAGTCAGGTGGGGTTTTTTTCACTTTTATTTGCATTGATTTTATGCTTCACTTACTCCTGTGCCATAAGTTTTTGTTTCTTTGGTTTCTTCTGGGATATCTTTGTCTTCCGCGCACCTTCCTCCTCTGCTTTAGGCACAGCTTGCTCCTTTTCAGTAAGGATCCTCTCGGTGCGGCCGGGGGAGCTCACGGATGGGCGACTCCGGCCCTGCGCTCTGTGAGGACGGCGGCGCATCTCGGGTGCTCTGTTCACCTGGATGTGTTTGGTGACCAGAGAATCTACAGCCAAACCCTTCAGCTCAGCATCACTCTGCATTTTTAAGCAGGTGCAGCAAAAATTCACACTCTTTTTGGGCCACTGACTCTGGGTCCAGCCCCACTGTTTGACCTGGGGTCACCTACAACTCCACCATTGTAACCCCAGAACGGCACTCGTCGCTGCTTTGATGTGACATCCCTCAGAGACTTGGTGGCCTTTCGGACCCTTGATGGCCTGGGCAGTTTCACGGGTGTTCTTACAGTGAACACGAAGGTTTAAGCCTCTTGATTTGTATGATTTTGTGGAGTTTTCAGGGTCAACAGAGTAGCGAACCATTTTCACAGGTCACCTCAGGCCGCTTACAGGAAGAGCTAGAGTCAGCTTTGTAACATTCCTTGTTTATTCATGATGAAAAGTAAGTTTCAAATGGTTTAAGTAGCTTATCTGAGTTCACTCTGAAAACTATAAGGGAACCTGAGACCAGAATTCTATAATCCTAAATGTAACCTTTCCTATAATGTGCTTCGAGTTCTCTTTTGAGAGAAACGGGATTGGAGAGTGAATTAAATGTGAGTTTAATGTACCTCACAGTTCACTTTGGTGGATTCTGGCCAGGGTTCTAGACTCTTCTGAGTTGTTTATGGTTTGCTTAGAGGCCATAGTTCTTCCTTTGAGAAAGCTAATATAACCTGTAACATAGTTCACATTTGAGAAAAATTCTTAAACTAATGGAAAATGATAGATCATGCAAATATTACCCTTGATAACTCAAACATACCAGCTAAATTATTAGACAAAGTAGATTTTAAGAAGCATTACTAGATATGAGAAGTACATCACCACAATATCAAAATTCTAAAATTCTGTATCTCCAATAACAAATCTTTAAAACTTAATCAAAATTGGTTTAAACTAAAAAGAGAAACAACTTTGCAACTATAACAGTAGCCAACAACAAAAAAATAAATAATAATAATAAATTAAAATTAAACTAAATTAAAAATAAGACAAAATATACAATCTATTCAAGGACACAAGGAATTATTTACCCAAAACGACTACGTAGTGATTGTAAAGTTATAAAAGCTTTCAAAAAGTCAGAACCATTCATAAATTCTCTCATTATGGTGGAATTAGTTTAAAAACCATTAACAAAAAGATGACTAGAAAATCCCCTCTGCTTGTAAAATAAGCATCACGCTTCCTAATATGCCCTAAGTCAATAATAATAACAATAATAATAGTAATAGTAAAGTTTGAGTTGGATAGCACTGAAAGTAAAATGTCAAAATATGTGAGAAGCAGCTCAGAACTGGTCCTGAGAGGGAAATGCATAGCTTTCATTCATAAATGAAATGAAGAAAAACAAAATACAATTCACCATAAAATATAAACAACTACATTATCAAAAAGCCAGAAAAATATAAAATCATAGTAAAAGGAATTAGACAATTAAATAAAAACACAGATCGATTTTTAAAACTTTTTAAAGAATAGAGCGAAAGCCAAAATTTGGTTTCAACAAGAATCAAGAGACAAGATACAAATAACAGAAATCAACAATTAAAAAATCAGTATATCTGTGGATATATTTGACAATCTACATAAAGTAGACACCTTGAAAAGTCACAAGTAAATGAAACTAACTTAGATTCTATAAAATTTAAATATATATACTAAACTGTTGGTGTGGGTATGTCACAAGCAAAGCAAACTCAGATTTGCACGTACAAACACATACATTAAGTATGATTTTGCTTCACTAGTGAATTCATCTAGACATTTAGGAAGAAGTTATGCCCACTTCTCGCAAACTTAAGTAGAAAATTAAAAGTGGAAGCACTTTCTCCTTTTGAGAGATCCAACTTTCCAGTCTCGATACTGAAACCTGTCAGGCACCTTGTCAAGTAGGAAAACAACCAACTTTCCAGGAACATAAATTATTTGCAAGTCAAAAAGTATTAGCAAGTTAAAAGTGATAATCTACAATAGGAATAAGAAATTATAATAAAAAAAGAAATTATGACCAAGCATAATTTGAGCAATGAAAAACAACTTTCAAAAATCCATCCCAAAAATCCTATGAGCATTTCTGTACAAGGCAGTATAGCTCCCTTTCTTCTGCTAAGTGCAACCGTAAAACCTGGAAATAACGCAGGGACCACCGAAGGAGAACCCTGAATGACAGACAGAGGAAACAAGCCGGGAAAGTGATCCAGCACTCAAGGAGCACACATAATGATGGGCATCACATGGGCCCAACCAATAGAAAGGAAGCAGCTCGGGGCGAGAGTTGTCTAAACCTCGACAGGACAATAGAAACTGGCCCAGGAGGGTCATTCTCCCCGGCAGGCAAGCCCAGCACCCCAACAAGGGCCTTCAGTCAGAACCTTCTCCCTGATCCCCAGGAATGTATGTCCCTGTCCTGGACCCTCTCTCTTTCCACACCTGCCTGGGACTTCCGGGCCCTACCGAGTGACACCAGGCCGCTGAGCTGCACTGGCTGGGTGGTCTCACCACCACAGCGCTCAGCCGGGGAGACCTTTCCTCCCTGTGTGCCCAGGACTCCCCTTCCCCACCGAGAGACGCTGGCATACCTGGACAGACTCGGAGGAGATTCCACCACAAGTGCCCAGCCCAGGAAACCTCCCAGCCCTGTACGACTGGGTCTCTCCTTCTCCACTGAGAATCATCAGGTCTAAGGACAAGGGGGATCCTGCCGCCACCAGCACCAATCAGGGCCGTGCTTCCCCTCCCCTGCAGGCATGGTGGTCTGGCCACAAACACACAGCTGGGAAGCGCGACTCAGCCTCACTGGCCTAAGACTCTCTTTCTGCAAATGGAGGTTCCAGGGTCCCAGCCAGGGAAAACCCCTGACCCATCTCAGGAAACACAAAGAAGCAGTAATAGAACCAGACAGACCAAAATAGTACCACCAAGCAGCTCTCACTCTTAAAATCCAGGAGTCACTGAAAATCCAGTAGACAAAAGTAGGCCAGATCTGTGTATTAAAACCAATCAGGACACCTTCCTACTAAAATAAAGAATTTTATTGTCCTAAGACAATTCCCACCATGTTCAGGATGTAAATGAAAATTACCCATATACCAAGAACCAAGACATCACGATGAGAATGGGAAAAGAGAATCAACCGATGCTAAGACCAAGATGAATCAGATGTTTTCATTATCTAAGAAGGATTTTAAATAAGTCATCATAAAAATGCTCCTGCAAGAAATTCTCTTGAAACAAACAAAAGATGTAGAAAATTTCAGCAAAGAGCACGATATGAAATAGGACTGAGCAGCACTGACCAAAGGGAAACTGACCATCACAGCCACACTGCCCAGGAGTCCTCTTTATCACAGTGGGCCCAAGATGTCTCCCCCCGGGCAACTGAACAGATAAAGTAACATACAGCAACAGAAAAAAATTTAAATTCCCCAGACAGAATCCATCATAGAGTTCATATGACAGA
The DNA here is from genome assembly GCA_004363535.1 of Dasyprocta punctata. NCBI lineage: Eukaryota > Metazoa > Chordata > Mammalia > Rodentia > Dasyproctidae > Dasyprocta > Dasyprocta punctata. The sequence goes on from RJWM01019440.1 coordinate 37,956, forward strand.
GGATAAAATTCATAAGATGGAGAACAGATCAATAAAGTTTACCCGGTGTGAGTAATAGACAGAAAATAAACTGGAAAGGAACTGAACAGAGCCTCAGGGACCCGCAGGACAATAACAAAAGATCCAATATCCAATGATCATTTCACTGCAATACAAGAAAGAGAAGAAAAAGAGACTGGGGATTAAATACTATCCAAATAAATAACAGTTGGCAATTTATCAAATACACTGAAAGATGTAAAATGCACAGATCCCACAAGATATGAATATAGATACATAAATAAAATTTAATTCCTTGGTACTCAGGATTGGTTGCAGGAACTCTTAAAAATTAAAAAAAAAGCATGGATACATAAGTCCTTTATTCAAAATGGTCTAGTATTTGCATAAAACCTATGCACAGCCTTCTTTGTACCTTAAATCACTGCTAGATTACTTATAATGCCTAATATGATGTGAATGTTATTTAATAGTTATTGCATTATATTGCTTGGGAAATGAGGACCAAAAAAAGTACGCACTCGCTGGGTGAAAAACATTTTTTTTCCAAATGTTTTTGATCTGCGGTTGATTAAAAATCCACAGATAAGGAATCTACAGATACAGAGGGCTGGAGTTTATCTGAAAGGCACCCAAGAGAGAAACTACCCAGTGGAAAACAAATTTAAATGACAACAGATTCCTAACCTGACACTGGAGATCAGTAGAAATTGACACAATACTTTCAAAGAGCTGAAAGAAAAAACACTCAATCACAAATTCTACTATGTCTGGACAATTTTTCCTTTTAGAATAAAGGGAAAATAAAGTCATTCTCAGATGAGGGAAAACTAAAATAATTTGTGACCAGCAGATTCATCCTTCAGGATTAGCTAATGGAAGTTTACTAAACAAAAAGGAAATGATAACAGAAAGATTCTTGGAGCATCAGGAAGAAAGAACAACAAAAAGCATAGAATAATGAATATACCTTATCCTTCTCTTCATGAGTTTTATAAATTACACTTGATAAATCATGTAAAATCATAAAAAATAATAGCTGCACAGTTCATAACAGCCAGATCTTGGAAACAACCCACATGCCCCTCGACTGAGGAATAGACAG
>RJWM01019441.1:0-39059 GCA_004363535.1 Dasyprocta punctata
GGAGGGGGGAGAAATTGTCAAGGAAGCCAGGCATGTTGGCACAAATCTGTAATTTCAGCCCTCTAGGAGGCTGATGCAGGAGGATTGCAAGTTTGAACCCAGCCTGGGCAATTTAGTAACATGGTGAGACCTGTCTCAAATAATAGAAAAAGGTTGGGAGATGTAACTCAGTGCAAAGGTCCTAGGTTCAAACCTAGGGGGAGGGGAGAGAAAAGAGGGAGAGGAAGAAAAGAAGGAGGGGGGCAACAGGAGAGAAAGTATCAAGAAAGAGGAAGCAAAATGCCAGGTTTCTCCTTGGCAACATGTGGAGAACATATGTCCCTCCCTATGTTACGGAAACTTTTACCTGGAAAGATGGGTCAAAGCCTGGGGCTTCTGTTAGTTTCGATGGAACTGCCAATCCATCTCCAGTCTCTGTATTTCTAGAGCAGAGTATGTGCCTATCCATCTTATCATTTTCATTTTTTAAAATTTTTAAACAGAAGAAAAGCAACAAATTAAAGTAAAACAATTTCACAACAAGCCAATAGGAGAGTAGCAATAATCAGCACATTGCATATTGTTATATTCACAGCAGTTGTTCAGGGTATAAGATCTAGACATGAAACATTGCCCAGAAAATTATTAGCACAGAACTTTCGCCTCAATGAATCAAGAGAAACCAGCTGTATGACTATATTTTTTTGTTAAGATTGCTCTATTATTTTCAAATAAACATTTCACATTAAAAATGAAATCTGAAGATGAACCTGTGAAAGATACTTTTCACTCAAATTCTTTTTCTTTAACTATCTTAACTAATTTTTTATGTACATAAATTTTCTTTCAGTTCATCACACAAGTGCAACAATGCGATGGTTACATATGTGTGACTTATTTTATTTTATTTTATTTTTTGTCTTTTTTTGCAGAACCAGGAATTGAACTCACAACCTCGTGCTTGCAAGACAGGCGCTTAAGCCACTGAGCCAAACTCCTAGCCCATGTGTGACTTATTTAGTTCACTGAGAAGTATATTTTCAATGCTCATCCATTTAAGAGTGAAAATGTCTAGTTGATTGTTCTTTATAGCTGAGTAGTATTCCATTTTATAGAAATATCACATCTTTTTTGTCCATTCCTCAGTCAAGGGGCATTTAGGTTGTTTCCAAGATCTAGCTATTATGAACTGGGCAGCTTACCATCATTTCCATTAATGGCTGCCTTTCCAACTCATTCAGCTGTTCACCAGTAGTCGCTGAATGCCTTGTCTACTAGGTGCCAATTAGAAACATTAAATAAGTGCAGATCACACTTTTTGTGGCACAGTGTTCTTTGATATCATATCATGAGATTATTATGATAACCAGAGCCTAATTCAGACTTTGTTTCTAACTCCCAGCTGGATCTCATGCTCCCAACCCATGTGTTACAGTCAGGGTTTACAAGGAAAACAATTTAATACAGGACACATAATTTACAGCATTATTTTATAATAGTCACTCAAAGAGTCAAACACGAAAAGTGCAGGAAATCTGTTCACATCCTAAAGACTCCAAAAATCCAACTGAGGGCCCAGATCCCATGGCAACATCCTGCATGGGTCCAGCTGAAGACCTAGAGCCTATGGCAATGTCTCATGCAAGTCTGTTTCATAGATCTGCACTGAGAAGGCCCAGAGGTCAGTGGTGGAAACCAGTGAAATGAAAGATCTGTGCCAGTAGGTTGAGGGTTCTGCACTGGAGCTAGGAAGCAATGCTTGAAGTAAGGACCAGGGCTCCCCTGAAAAGTACCACAGCCATCCTCAGCAACAAGGTTCTGAGCTCCTCCGATGATGAGAACAGCCAAGTTCATATTAGGAAGCCAGTGTGAAAAGCTCCTCCAGGAAAACCAATGGCAATAGGAAAACTAACACCCAGGAGAGCCAACAACACTACTTCTTCCTCTACAGTTGTTCTTCTTATGTTGTTGGCAACAATTCTCAGGTGGACCATCTGTACCCTGATTTAGTTCAGTTGGGTTGTTACAAGTTGACCACCAGTTGTCAATCCACCACACCATGCAAGAAAAAAATGTTGAGTTTGACTCCTAACAACTCTTTATCCCTTTGTGTAAATGTCTGGTATGATCTTGGCATCCATAGGTATTTGCCTCCAGGTCTTGGACACAACCTTTCTACTTACCCACATTTTACCTTGCTACAGGGAACACCGACAATTTATGGGGCCTCAAGCATTGGCGGTGGTGACATGGGAGGAAATGACTTTGGGGAGATGTTTGGACCAGTATTTCTGCTTTCTGAGGAGGAGACAGCCTCCATCCAGACATTCCGTGTTCATTGAGCACATAGCACTTTTCCCACAGGACTGAACCACAGTAGCCACAAGCACAGTATTTTCTAAACCATCAACTCCATTCTGGGCAACATTCATATGATAGGAATCATAAAAGATGTACATTTTTTGAACTTTTTTGAGTCAAATACTTAGGAGGTGAGGTGTGGAGATCACAATTTTGAGACCAGCCTGGGCAATTTAGCAAGACCCTGTCTCAAAATAAAAAGCACTGGGAACATAGCTCAGTGGTAGAACACTTGCCTGGCATACGTAATGCCCTGGTCCTATACCCCACCACCACCCCACACAATATATAAAAAGATGCACTTTTCTGAATAAGGGTAATTTTTGAATGCTAAATAATACCAAGAGGGCAGAGACTCGGGTGGAAGAAACCTTTCTGGCTGGTAGAGCAGGCTGCAAACTGCATTGATGTCCAGGAGCAGGGTGCAAACTGTGTTGATGTCTGACTTATACTAGGAGGTCTGTCAAGGGTCCGGGAGAATTGATGGGTCTCCTAGTATAACTGGGAGAGTGCTGAATGAAGCCTCAAGGAAGCTGCCTCTTGACCTAGCCTCACTGTGTCGATGTGTGAGTATGAAACAACTCCTCAACCTCCTAGAACCTGTGCTTGGTGAGACGAGGTTGACCAGATGCCCCTGTGATTCTTTGCTGGCACCCTTGGCAGTGTTTCCCAGCTCAGCTCTGTGGTACACCATCTCAAGACTGTAGCTTGATTTTCAGTACAAGCCTTTGGGGCCAGTTTCAAGAGCGTGTTTAATACACAACCCTGCAGACTCTTGCAAACCTTTGCTGGATCACACTTACTTCATTGCCCTTTGAAAAATGAAAGAAGAAAGAGAATGTTGCTTAGCCAATTCAGGGTGATCAGGGCTGGCAGGTGTCACTCAGAATTTTATGATTCAAAGCCACAATGATTTTCCAAATAACCTAAAAATATATAATCCAACCTCAAAATAGTGTCCCATAACAGAGGCCAGGGAACCCTGTAGGAAATGAAGTCAGAGTCTTGGCACCCTTTGGGTGCTGGTTCAGTGGCTTTGAACACGTTTATGTTCTCTGAGAAATACAGGAACATGGAACCAGATCGGGTTACTGTGTGGCTGCCAAGGCCTCAGAGTTGGGGGTGTCTGGAGTTTTTCCCCTTTTCCCTCAGCCAGCATGACACTGGTCCCCATAGGGAACTTTCTCCTCACTCTGTGAGAACAGGAGTAGAGATGGAACAACTTGCAGATATTTAAAAAGTTAAGCACCTTCGTGTCTATAGGTGGTTCTACTATATCGAGGCTCACTTGCTAGATGGGTGGTAGACAGTTATAGCAGGAAATTTAAGATGTGCTAAGTTCCTACTATTATTTGTATTATTTACTGATTCCTCCTGCTTACATACTAAATATTATGCATATTCTATCTGCATTAACGCATAATTATCATCAGCTAACCTTGTAAGAGTTATGGTCCCATCTCGCTGATGTGGAAAGTGAGAAAGAGCAGAGATTAGATACACTGGTAAAGCTACCAGTGGGCAGCAGCTGGGAGACAGCAGACCAGGGCTTCAAATCTGGGTGGCCAGATTGGAGTTTTGGTGTTGGACGATTGCATTGCAGGCTAAATATCTGGATCCAGCAGCCTTGGTGCAATGGGTAGGACCCACAAGGATGTCTTTCTAGGACTAAGAATCACAGAACCGGTCTGCTTCAGAGATGTGGGGGGGAGGAAGGGACATGCGGCCCTGGCTCTTTGTGCCCCACCCAAGCTGAGGAGCAGGCAGAACCAGGCTGTGTTCCCAGACAGCCCCCGCATGGTCCCCACTGGAAGTTATCTCCCCAGATGGGTGTCCAGGAAGCATCTCCGGGTGGCTTCCGAGCTGGGGGAGAGGCCAGCTAGGCTGCCAGCGTCAGCCTGGCTGTGATTTGCTTTCCTCTGACTAGATCTTTGTTTCCGTGAACCCCTTAGCTGTGGAGGCTCCCGTGCCGGGGCTTACTCGGAGCTGCATGGAGCGCTAGCCTGGTTAAGTAAACACCGTTGGAATATTACCTGTCTGTTAACCTGTCAAAATTGCTTTACAGCCTGCTTTTATCTTCCCCCCCACGGAATTTCCCCTGGAGTTTTCTGCTTGCTCTCCGGTTCCTTTCCTCCCCGGCCTTCCTCCATTCTACAAAGCATCCCCACCCCGACTCATTAAATATTGTCAGAGTTCCGCCACTTACGGCTGCCTTGTTCGCCTGGTTCAGATAAATTGTTGTTGACTCTATGATGCAGACCAAGGACACTGGGCTCCCAGCCCCGGGAAAGTAACCGGCGTGCTTGCCAGGTGGGCTGAGGCCAGGGGGGCTGCGGGTGTGGAGCTGGGGGAGGCCCGCGGGAGGGAGTGCTGTGCCCTGGCCAGCAGGCTGGCTGCTGGCCGCCACGCGGGCCCTCTTCCTTCCCTCTTGCCTACTCCACCCTCTCTCTAAACATGAAGTTTATACATTGGAGGGTCCTAGGGGAACGTCCAGTTCTGAGCCGTGAAGTCATTAGAGGCCAAGACCTGGCTCCACATCGTGGGCTCATACTTGCTGGAATGAGTTCAAGGGTTCTTTGGAGCTTTTCTTTTTTCTTTTTTCTTTTTTTAAATTGTAAATTGTATTAAAATATATATAACATAAAATTTACCATTTCAACCATTTTCAAGTATGTAATTCAGTGGCATTAAATACATTCACAGTGTCTGTAACCATCACACTGTCTAGTTTGAGGATTAAAGAAAATCTTTTGTCTTTCTTAAATTATAATCAATATGGAAAAATTGCACCTATTTAAAATATATATTTTAGGGGAGTTTGGACATATGAATACACCACCCTAAAAGAAACCCCACAAACATTAGACTGTTATTTCCATCACCCTTACCCCCTGCCCCTGTAGCCACTAACTTACTTTCTGTCTCTATGGATTTACCTATTCTGCATATTTCATCTGAACAGAATTACAAAAATAACGTGGTTGTGTGTAGCCGGCTGCTTTTGCGGAGTGTCATTGTCTTCAAGGTTCCAATATCTACTTTTATCTTCTGCTCTGCACCCTCCAGAAGACCACGAGCTGATTGATGAGGACCTGTGGGGTGGGCTTAACTTTTTTCTGGCCTTAATTCCTTGTTCCTGGTGGGCAAGGGCCTGTTACCTTTCCACCAGCAGCCAGGTACCTGGAGGATTTCCACTGCCTCCATGGGGGAGGTCATTTTGAGTTTTGCAGACCCCACCAGGCTTCTTGCACCCCAGGTTCTACTGGCCTTCCATCCTCTGGGTCAGAAACCCCACAGCTCATAGGATACTCATCTTAGGGCATTTGGTCTCTACATTGTCAATCAGAGTCAGTATGACAAAGGTAGGGTGTCCCCTTGCTGTGTGGCCTTGGTGTTTCTACCTGTAAATTGGGCTGACAGTCTTCAACCTTTAGGGCTCTGATGATTGAATGCACCGTACTAAGAATCACTGTGTGCAGGACCTGCTGTTTAGAATGTGCACATTAACTGGTTATTGTTAAAATCTAGGGCCCCTACGTGGTCAGTGCCATATCCCTGCCTCCCCACCCCACTGACCTTTGCCATACTAGAGGTTTTGGCAACTTCTAGAAAGTGCCCAGGACTTCAGGGTGTCTTTTAATTAGATACATTCACTGTTTTTTAGGATTCGGAGAGGCTCCTAACTCAGATCGTGGTTTGGTCTGAGGCAAGGAGAGAATCTTGCTTCTGTCCAAGTCAGCAACAAAATTTCCTCATTTCCTTTCATTTAAAAAAATTTTTTTTTTTTAATTTTTCACCACCGTTTTTGGAATTTCTCCCAGTCTGAGACTATTCTTGTGTTTCGCTTGTGTTTCCATTCTGCCAGGCTGACCTTGAGGGGCCTTGGTGACAGGGCAGTCCGTTAATCTTGTGTGACACACAATGGGCTTCAGAAAGTGTGAAATGGTTAATATGCCCCAAGTGCCTCATCCCTTTTGGGGTGAAGGGAAAAGTGATTTTATTTCTTCGCAGCCTGACTCAAGTTCAGCGTAGTTCTATAACGCTTATTATTCTGTGTTTTGGTTAGTATTACTTACGTATAATCTGCTTGCTATTGATTGCATTGCGTGTTTATGTTATGATGTATTGTTATTATTTATTTATTGTGTGAAGCGGGCTGTGCAGACATTGGTCGGCCTATGACATCAGGTCCTGTCTTGGGCTGTTGTGAGTGATTAGTGAGTTGCGTAAGCTCTTTGTTCCTTCGGGTCAACGCCTGTGACTCATTGGCCCTCAGCCTGTGTGTTTTGCAGTATGAAGACGAGGGACTGGGCTGCTCCCTGGGTATCCCCTGCCACTCAGCCATGGTGCCCACTCCTGGCCACCTCTCTGTGGACCCTCCTGGGAGCCAGGCAGAGCCAGATCCTGTACCTTCTCATACAGGCCGGGGTCCTCAGGGGGACTCCACTGCTGTACTCTGCTGTTGGAACTGACCTTACTTGTGTTTCCCAAAGGAGGTAGCTTTTCATTTTTAGCTAGAAAAAAATAAGTGCCACACTTCAGAAGTCAAGCAGTTGTTCGCTACCCTCTTAGTATCTCTCTGGCGCGGTGAGAAAGGATGTGTGCGTGTATACATTTTTTCTCTGTGAATGAGGATCCTGTTTCTTGAGTCAGATTTGCTGAAATATAGTTTACAAACAGTAAAATTTGCCTTTCTTAGTATTCAGTGGATATTAATTTTATCTTTTGTGTGTGTGTGTGTTGGAACTCAAACTCAAGACCTTCTGCTGAGCCATCTCCCCTGCCCTGATTTTAATGTTAATGCATACTTCTCTTCCTAAAACATCTCTGAGAAGCAGGTTTGGCCTATGCAACTCCATCTGTCCACGCAGCCAGCAATGCCTGGGGTGGCCACACTCAGTGCATCACCACCGAGATGGAATGGTTTCAGCCATAACTAAAAGTGACCCCAAAGAGTCAGATACAGCTGAAAGGAACCTCTTTGTTTTTTTTTTTTTTAAAGTACCTTGGAGAAATCAAAGAGTACTTGCTAGGTCTTTACCCTTAAGCCTTTAAGGAAGGTCCTAACCAGAGGGGCACTCATCTAGAGGAGGCGTGTTGCTTGTCTGCAGCAAGATACGCCCCGTCACTTCTTCCTGACATGCAGGCGCTCCAGCCTGCAAGACCCCTGCACCACTCACATCAGGGACCCATGACACAAAATGCGACCACGTGGGAGATGCCCTGGAGTGAGTTGTCTGACCTCAGCCCACTTGGGGCGACTTTGTGTTGCATTTAAGAAATCACACCTCACTTCCTTCCTTACTGGAACAAGGGATTTCTGGGGCCACTGCAGGCCCTGGCCAGAGAATTACCTTCTTCTCTTTATGTCTCTGACTTTCCACATGCTTCGGGGCAGGGCGGTTGGGCAGAGAGCTCTCTAGCTCCTTCCAGTCCGCTGGCTCTGTGATAAGGGTCCCAGGGATTTGGTATCCCGTTGCTTGGAAACGGGTGGAAGTAGGCCAGTTAGCATTTAAGTGGGGCTCCTGAGTTTTCCAGTCCCACTAGATTTGAGGAAGTTAATACCTTCTCTCCTGCCTCCTGAGCCGGGAGAAAACAAGCAAAAACTCTGTCTACACTGAGACAGATAAGCTACCTACACCGAGAGCGTGAAAGGGGACTGAAACACACTCAGCGTTTTTTCCCCCATCAACTTGCTAGTTTCTCTTCTAGAGCAATTGTGCTGCCTTCAAACCCTCCAGAGACTGAAGCTGGCCTTAGTCCGCCTTGGGGACAGTGGCTGGACACCAATGCCTGTCAACAGAAGGGTGGGGGGAGCTTTAGGAGCCCAGAACACCGCTTTGTCTTCTCACAGCAGCGTGTGGGCTCAGAGCCACGTCCTGGCTGAGCGATAGTGTGTCCAGCTTGTTTGGGGCCAGAGCTGAATCACCATGAATCCCCCACAGCGTTGGCAGTGGCTGCTTAAAGAGACCTGGGACTGAAATAACAAAAGTAGTTAGATGTTCTGGCTAGAGTTGGCTGCAGGAGAGAATCTGTCAGAATCTTTTGAGATTCAGGAAAAGCCCAGGCCTGTCTGCTGGGCAAAAATGAGAGGGGTCTTTGAGTTTTGCTAAGGGGCATCAGGGGCCGACTCAGAGTCCTTACTTAGGTGTGATGCTTTCATTCCAAGGAGTCTGATAGGAGTGAACGTCAGTGGGCCCTTTCACTTAGCCAAGTCCTGAAATCACAATCACTGAGAAACCTTCCCACAGCCACATGTGTAGTGGCCCATTTTATAGATGAGAAAGAGGCTTAATAGGATTAAGTGACTCACCCAACATCAAGAGCAAATCAACACTTTCTTCTTTGTGTTTCGTCTCTACCCTCATAGGCCATCTCTTTCTTAGCTAGCTCATACCGCTGGGTTCCCAGCTCTCAGGGAGCTCGTCTCAGTGTGCAGTCTTCGACCCATGACTGTGTCCTCTGATCAGTGGTACCTCCTCCACTGCACTGGCGAGGCAGCTGCTTTTGCTCTACATTGTAGCTCTAAGACCCAGCACACAGTAGGTTCTTTTAACTGTTGAATGTGGAGTGAGTGAATGATGTGAACCCCTATCGTGAGCTTTTTGGTTGACTCCAGCCACTCCCTGGGCTGAGTATGTGGAATAAGGCCCTCTCTACATGGGTAGCCAAGTTCAGCCCCCTCTTGAGAGACTGGGCTGGAAGACAGGCCATGCACTTTGCAGTTCCCAGCCAGCTTGTGCCATCTGTCTACTGCAGCAGGATGGCCTGGCCTGCCCAGCTAGGCCACTGCCCAGAATCATCCAGAGTGCTGCCTTTCCCACCCTGCTCCTCTCCGGGAGGGCGCAGTGCAGAGGGCTGGTGTGGGCCACCCAGGAACTAACTCTCTCCTCTTGTCTTCTGAGGATGGAGGGCCAAGGACAAACTGTGACCGGCCTTTGCCTGACGTGTCCACCTACTTTGCTCCCCTTCCCTGGCTCTTCAGAGAGCGCTGGGCACTCATGTTACTCATGGATTTTACCCAACTTTGAATTTCTCTTCAGAAATGTCCCATACTCCAAAATAGCCCCTTGCTCTTTCTTCTCTAGTAGGCAGGAAATGTGGTGGCCACCCCAGGTCCATGCAGCAGACAGATGGCATGGAACCTGGGAGAAGAGAAGCCAGTGTTATGAGTCCATGCTGCTCTGTGATTAGGCCCACCTTGGAAGCAGACCAGATGGACCAGTCAGACCGCGTGGGGAGGGATTGGAGGCACTTGCACTTTCTGAGATGTTTGTTTAAAACTCAAATATGTGATTGGGAGGATTATGGGTGATACAAAGGCGACAAGACAGTTTGTGGTTTTTAAAGAAGGAGGATCACTGATGCCTCTGAATCACTTCTGGGGTCTGGCCTGGAGACCCAGAGAAGAGGTCAGCTGAGAACCCCAGACTTCCCACAGATGCTGTCATGCCAACTCTGGTGCCATCAGCATCCAGCCTACCTTGGCCAGAGTCTAAGGCCTGACATCAGGTGTCATGTGACTTTGTTTGTCCTGTGACCAGCACCAGTTACCACCTAGATCCACACCACTAGTGCCTGAGTCCTGGCCAGAGTCCTGTGATCCTGCCCGGATGGGGACGTGGAGGTTTGCTGCTGTTTCCTCATCTACCCCGAGTCTCTCTGGTCTGAGTCACCTCTGTAAGAGGTTGGTTTTTCTTGCTTGGGTTCCACATGCTCAGCCATACCGGGTTTATTCCTCAATGTCAGGCTTAAGACGCTCTAAGTTGTATTTGATTCCAGGAGCGTGTTGTGTTTACAGAGATCTTTTCACATGTGTCTCCTTTCACACTGTGTGCTCACTGAGGACACATAACTATTCACGACCAAAAGAACACATGTGAGGTACTGGTGGGCTTCCTTAGGCCTTACGTGAGTGAGTCCCTTTTCCCAAATTCTGCTTTTATGACAGAGCCCAAGTGTGCATGTGACATACTCGGAATTCTCTGGCCTGATCTTGTAACAGCCTGGCATTCTGTATAAGGTCTGTAAGTTGAATTACCAAATGTCTAAAATGTCCAGATAGGCCTAACGAGCCGCCATTGGCAGAGATGTGCTTGCTTCATCCTGGAAGAGAGTCACAGAAATAACAGTGCTTTCTAAGGCTTTCGTTTCTCTTTGCAGTAACTTACTGGGCTTGTATTTTCTACAGTGCTCTATTAGTTAACAGGAGAAATCATTGCCTTGGTTTTTATTTTGATCCCCCAGCCTCACGGAGGTACAACGACAAGTAAAAATTGTATGTATTTAAGGTACACAACATGATGATTTTATGTGTGGGTGGTGTGTGTGTGTGCGCATGTGTGCTTTTGGTTATCAAAGTAATTACCATATCCATCACCTCCCATCAGTACCATCTGCGTGTGCAGCAGTGGAATGGACACTTAAGATCCACTCCCTTAGCAAATCTCAAGTGAGTGACACAGTATTCTTACTTGTAGCCACTGTGATACATATTAGAACACCAGAACCCACACAGAGTCTGTGTTGTCCCCCCTCTGAAGGCTTTTCCTTCCTGGTGACCTGACAGCCGTGTAGGACGACTGTTCCGGGAAGACGCTAAGTCACTGTAACCAGTTAACTTTCTTCCACAGGCAGATCTTTCTGTGGTTTCAGGGCAAAATTCAAAAGTGGAATGGTTCTACCAACCACTCCACCAGACCATGGAGCCCGGGGGAGACAAGCCCGGGGTCACCAGCATTGTTCTGCTTGAGTTGGTGGAACCAGTATCCTCTGCTTCAAGACTTTGCCCGTCCTGTGACCCCAAGGTATGGCCTTGACCAGAATGACAAGATTGCAAACACTGAGGGGGAAGAAAATAGCTCATGCTGCTGCCCTTTTCCTTCCAGAACTTTTCCCACTTCCTGTTGCTTTTAATCAGTTACATTTAGACTCTTAGTTTAAAGCAGTGTCCCCCTTTAAGAGGTTGTGTTGTGTATTAATTCAAGCTGAGCTTGGCATGGAAGAACATTCCCTCTGACCAGTAGCTTGTTTTCTTTCTTTCTTTTTTTCTTTTTTCTTTTTTGCAAGCCAGGATGGCGCTGAATAATTCCCCAGCGTGGGGTAGGGCTTCATTTCTCTAAACCTTTCCAGTCACTTCTTTTCTAGTCTTCCATATATATATATATATATATATATATATATATATATATATATATATAGCATTCAATAGTATTTCTGAGCGTAGGGATGGTGTTTTGCACTGAAGAACAGGAGTCTCAAAATATGGGCTTTTTTGAAGAGAGACCACTTGGCCACAGTTCGCATGCTGGGCAGGTCCTGGTTCAAGGTCACTTTGAGCCTTTTCTAGACATGCAAGCAGTTTTATAATCTTGATCCTTCTCCCTGTTCTTGTTTCCATTAAAAAAAAAAAAATAGCCATCTAACTTTGCTGAGTAGCCAATCCTGTGTTCTTCCTGCTGCATATATTACAGCATGAGTCTGCACACAGCTTTTCCTTGAGGGAGTTTCAATAGACACTACAGAGATGAGAAGGAAATTAAACTCAGTGGGGGTTGCCCTTGTACCCCAAAAGTAATTCCATGATTGGAATGCCAAAAGCCCAAAGATCTCTGTCAGATGTAGAGAGCAGACCGGAACTAGGTCGAGTTGACAAGAGTAAAAGTTTTAATCTCTGGGTGGTTCTTTGAAACAGTCAGTCTGGTTTGGGGGAAAATGATGGTCTTGAAAGTCCGTTACCATTTTCTGGTCCCAGAGTGGAAGAGCAAGTTTACCAAGAAACTCTGTTATTGTCGCAGTTACTCTTCCGTTGGTGGTAAAGCAGGCTTTCCAGAGGAGAGAAAGACAAAGTGACTGAAAGGCATTGAAGGACAAACCTTTGACACTGCTGAAGGAATAGGACAGGTGTGTGCCGCATGAAGTTTGTCCATCCTGCATCAGTGAGCGATGCTGGTCAGTGGGAGGCTATCACTCAGCCTATGGAATATACCCATGACGCACTGTTGAGTACAGTTTGTTTAAGAACGAAGTGATCACAATACAGCACCACATATGAGATCCCGGAATAGGGAAAAAAAAAATACAGTAGTAGAGAAAACTAGGGGCCCTAAATAAAATCTATAGTTTAGTTAATAGTAATGTAGCGTTGTTACCTTGTTAGTTTTGACAAATATGTGTTGGTTATGTGAAAGGTTGACACTAGGAGTCGTTGGATAAAGGATGTACTGGAACTCTCTGTATTGTCTTTACAACTTTTCTGTAAATCTAAAATTATTCCAGAAGAAAACTCTTTTAAAAAATAAAAAAATCCACATAAGCACATTTAAAGCTTGTGGAGAGAGTTTTTCACAAAGGATTAGTAGGTTACATCTGAGTGCTGGAATTGTGGGTAATGTTGATTTTCTGGTTGCCATAAGAATTATTTTATGTTAACAGAAGTCAATGAAGCATCTTCCCTTTGGGAAAGGAAGTGGCATACACAATATAATTTTGTTATTGGTTGGATACTGGAAGCCGTGTCTCTGTCAGACTTCATGGTCCTGTGGGGTTAAGTCTGCACTTCCGGGTACAGCTGGGGAGGCCACAGAAGCTACACTTAGGAGCATGGACTTCAGGATGAAGCAGAGAGACATGGTTTGTATCCACCTCTTGCCACTGCATGGCCTTGGGCGGTTACTTTATCCATGGCACAGTTAAAAACAAATCTGTAAAATGTGTTTAATGACCCTGATCTCATAAGGCCAATAGAGAAATTTACTGACAATGAATGCCTTCATTGCTTAGTGTAAGGGCCTGGGGAACTCTGTCCCTATTGGATTCTTGTACTTGATATATCTTACTGTGAACGCATCTTTTCTAAAATTATTATGCTTCTCTGACAGAAGAAAGTGTGAATTACATTTTTTGTTAATTCACTTAAGAATTTATGGGCTCTTGCTCCAACATTATTTGAGAATCATTATTATGCTTTTCGTATTCCTACTGTACTGTGCCACGTCTATGACCACGTAATCTCCGTGAGTTTGGTTTGTGTAGTTTTTGTCCAAATTCAACCCTTTCGAAGAAATCGTTTAGGTGTGGTATTTTTGTTTTGTTTTGTAGCCCAGGTCTTTGTATAGAGGTACACTGGTCCTTGCTCTACCTCTGAGTACGGGAGAAGTCTTTGAATGGCCCTGAGGAGATGGTCATTTTTGTCATCCCTGATGATAAATGATGCAGGACATTCCCTTGTGTTCGCGTATCCAGAGAGTGAACTCGGAGCAGGAGGCTCGTCCTTTCCGTGCAGAGTGGGATACTCTGGAGGAGGGCCTGTGGCCCAAGTCACCTGCCTTGTCCTCCCAGATGGGCCACACTGGATAAAGGTCACTAGAGCCTGTCAGAGCCCCCCTCCTCTGCAATACTGCTGTGGTCCTCAAGCCCCCAGGGTCTGGTATTCTATGATTCTAGAACATTTGGCAAGACAGAGCCTTCCCCTGCCTTCCCCTTCAGAACGCAAAACTAAACAAAAATCCCAAACTAACATCAGAGGCCTAAAGGCTTTGATCATATCATTAAAAACTGTTTATTTAATACTGGATAAAAAATACACTGCCTTACCTTGGGAAAAAAAAATAATTAAATAACTAGGAGGGCTTCAAAGTGTTTCCTTTCTTTCTGCTTTCCAGGAGGAGAAATATTCTTCAAAGTCATTTGAATATTAAAGAGCTCCATCCAGAAGCCCCGGGTGTCTGGGATGGAGATCAGCATGTCTGTCAAGTGTCTTTCAAAACACTGGATTTTTGCACAGTGTTAAGAAAGAGACACTTTCCCTGCTACCCCTGATGTCATCTTCCCTTTTTATTTTATTTTATTTTTTTTCAATCTGGGCTGTGTGCTAAGAAACTTAATCCATTTGTTTCTGATTCATTTACACTTAACTCATCAAAATGCTATTTAGCGAGAGGTGTGTCAAGCCCACCAGGTACTCACTCCTACGGAACAGGAAATTGCATCTTGCTCAGGGTAGCGGAACACAAACCCCAGCGATTCTCCCTCTGGCCTTAACCTGGACCCCAGAGTGAACCTCTTCAGTAGGTGGCTCGAGATCCAGCCCTTCACCTTGAGGACCTCGCCTGGCCCTCCCTTCCCCAGCCTCCTTGGTCTGTCACACTCAGGATTTGTGTGTGCAGCCTCCACGCTCACCACCTCAACAGTCTTTCCATAGGAAGCTGCTTAAGATGTTCTTTCATTTCCTCCCCCCTCCCGTATTTTATTTTAGAAATTTATAAATATATAAAAGAGTTGAAAGAATTCTACAGCCGGCACCCACATACCCACAATGTAGACTCCACAATTGCCTTTTTAAAATTCCACAATGGGCTTACTCTGTCTCTTACCCAGCGTGATCCTCAGACCACTCTCTGGTCCATTTCCTTTGATTCATTCTGTGTAAATGGCAGACTGCAGCGTACTTCCCTACAAATACTGCAGCTTGTGTCTCATTAACTAGAACTCTATGTTCTGTTGCAGATTTTTTTCTTTTCTTTCTTTTTTTTTTCTCTTAAGGCAAAACTTGCCTGCACTGTTCTGGGACTAATCAGAAGTATCCATAGGTCACTGAACAACACCAGTACCCAAGTAGCTCTCAGGGCCTCTGCTGCGTGTCTGCACACCTAGTTAGGCCTTTTGTGCAACTACTCTTCTGGTTTTTCTCCTGCCTGGATCAGCTTTTCTGTTCTAAGAGGAACTTTATATAATTGAAGCCTGTATAGTAGCACTCCTCCATTACCCACAATTTCACTTTCACTTACTTGAGGTCAAATTCCAGACGTGAATAATTTGTAGGTTTTAAGTAACTTTAATGACAGTATATTGTTATAATTATCCCATGTATTAATTACTGCTGTTAATCTCTCACTGTGCCTAATTATAAGTTAAACTTTACCATAAGTATGTTTATCTAGGAAAAAGGATGTTCATATATAGATTTCAGTACTATTCACAATTTCAGGCATCTACTGGGGCTCTTGGAATGCACCCCACTTGGATAAAGGAGACAACACTGCTTCTTTATGTCATTCTTTTTTCAGCCCACATATTGCTGCCATCACGTGTATCAGAGGGTGTGTGTATAGTACTGAGGACTGAGGATAGACGCTCACACATCCTAGGCAAGTGCACTACCACTGAACTAAATCCTCAGCCTTTGTAAAAGTTGTTTGTACTTAGAGACAGGATCTCCTAAGTTGCCCAGATTGGCCTTGAGCTTGAGATTCTTCTGTCTCAGCTGCCCAAGTAATTGGGATCATAAGCCTGTGGTACCTTACCTGGTAAGGGTAGCTGGCTCTTTCTGACTGCTGAGTCATGTGCCATTATATGACTGTCCTTTTTTTTTTTTTTTCTTTTCTTTTTTTAATCTGAAGAGTACTTGTCCTCTCTGCAGGTTTTGGCTAGGAATATTCTTGTTAAGAATATTCTTGGATAAAACACAGGTTTTTCCTTCTCTTGAATGCATAGCTAGGAGTAGACTTGTTGGGTCATGGAGTTGCTGTGTGTTTGATTTGATAAGAGCACGCCAGATTTCTTCGCAAGCTGCTTGTGTTGCTTTACACATCCACCAGTATCTGAGCATTCCAGGTGTTCCATCCTCAGATCATGTAGGCTGCTGTCTCTCTGTGGAATCTTAGCCACTGGTGGCTGTGTGCTGGTATCTCCTGTCCTTCCCTTGTGCCATGTATATTACCTGGTATCACACAGATGTAGAATAAAGTGACAGGCAGAAGAGCAGGTTCATATAAAGAAAGGATGAACCTTCTGAGCCAGGCCAGCTCTAGCCTGACCTCTGGAGGACCTTTGAAAGCTTTCTTTCCCTTAGAAAGCTAAGGTTTCTTCATATTTCTCTTTTTTTTGTGTGAATCTTTTCTCCTCTCTGGAGAGTGACTACCTTCCTGGCAAGGGTGCTTCCCATGCCTGGTTCTGTGCAGAGCTCTTGAGTCTCTGTGGATTTGGGTAGGTACTGCACATTGCTGTCAAGCTTGGGTCCACCTCACTTGACTCAGCCCTTGAGACTGGGGCCTCTGCTGCCTCACCTGGGTCCCCATGCCCAGCAGTGGGAGAGGCAGGTGCTTCATAGATACCTGAATAAAGATAGCCTTGCCTTTTCCCTCTTGCAAGTTTTTTTGTCTATCTATTCAACTGATATTGTTCTCAGTCAGACCTGGTCCCTGCCATTTTCGGGGGTGGTGGAGTGTGTGTCTGTGAGAGAGAGAAGGAGGGTCCAAGTAGCTTGCCTTTCAGACGGGCATGTGCCTATGACTTGGGCATGCCGCTTATCCTCTGATGCACTGCGTGCTCATCTGTGCAATGGAATAGTCATGGTGCTAGGCCATTGTGGAGACTGGATCCTGGACCTGGAAAGCCAACAATATAGTGACCTTCCAGGAGGGAGAGCTTGTAGTTTTGGGTGAAGAGACACCAGCCATTCAACTCCTGGGGCAGATTAGATCTGCTCCTGAAAAGGCATACATTCCTACCACCTTCTACCTCCCGGCATCACCTCTCGCCAGAGGCTGACTGAGGCTGTGGCTATGTACCATGTACATGGTACCATGTACCATGTGGACACCAATGGTACCCCATTAGGGTACAAGGATTTTTTTCTTTTAAACTTTGCAAAGGAAGCACATACCCCACACTGGGTGTGGCACTGGCTTTGGCTACACACCTCGATAATCTCAGGTTCCTCCAATGGGTGTCCATCAGTGACCTTACGCAGTGCTTCATAAAAGTTTGATGATATTCTTGGACTTGGCCTGGAATTTTCTTCCTGTCTATCCTCAGGCTGTTGGGACTAACTATGTCTGGTCCTTTCTTAGTAAGCAGAATTGTAAATAATCAGCCTGCTATAGAACACAGACTGTAGGAAGGAGAGAGTAAGAATCACGTTTCTCAGAGCAAGGGGGAGGAGGAAAATGGTGAATGGACATGAACTAGAAAAGGTCATGCTGGCGTTGGTCCTTTTCTCCTACAATGGTCAGTGCACTTTTGTGAAGCCTCATCGGCTCTGGGATCCAATCACCCTTTTCTGTTTCCTCGTCCACCTCTCCAAGCCCATCTTGACTTCCCTTTGGATTTGGGGAGCCACAGTGCAGTTCAAACAGCTGGGCCTGCTGTCAGGGGCAGAGTGCTGTCTGGATTCCCCTCCAGGCTCCCCCTCCGACGCCCTCTTGATCCAAGATTGAGTAAGAGAGGTTGGCAAGAGCCTGGGAAAGACATCTCAATTGTTTCAACTTGCAGAGAGGAGGGGGAGGTGGGTTTTAATCCGCAGATGACTCATGCGCACGACACCCCCCACTCTACCTCCTCTTTTGCCTTTAGAAAGTTCCAAACCCAACACAAAACCAGAAACAAACCACAAGCAAGTTGCCCCCTTGTCTGTACACACACTTGGAGTTTGAAACACCCTTGGAGAAAGGTCCTCTGGATGGGTTCCTCGGGTGAGCTTTATAGCTCCAGTCCTGTTCTGGGGAGTTGCTCCTCTGTTTTTCTAGAAGTGGGTGATTCTCAGAGATTGGGGAATGGGCCATCCTGGTAAAGCCAGGTTAGTTGAAGGCTGTCCCGTGCAGCCCGGTTCCCGGCCCCTGGTTCCTTCTTTGTGGTCTCTGAGAACAGCTCCTGCTCTGTTTCCCGAACTCTGAATGCAGTAGCTGTCGTCCACGGGCCCGCAGAGAGGACATATCATGTAACTGCTCCAGGCTTCATTCCTATGCAGGACAGGTAGGCTGCAGGCTCTAACAAGCCGCCAGCCAGGCTCCACCGAGGCCTCGGCACCAGTGGAAATTTTAAAAAAAGAGCAAGCAGGAGGGAGTGGGTGAGTGAGCGAGAGACGGATTATTTTGTTTCGACGTGTTTGAAAGCAGGATCTGTGGCCAGTTGGGGTTTTTTTTTTTCCCTCCCCCCTCCTTATTTACACAGTCTGTTCAGAGACACACTCGGGCCTGTTTGGATTGGGTATTTGCTCCGGAGACGGGCCAACTATTTCAGCACTGCGCGTTGGCACTGCCACCTCGGCGGCACCAGGAGGCCCAGTCGGTCACAAGACCTCATGGGGCCTTCTCCTCCTCTGCTTATCCTCCTTTTACCTCCTTTCCCTTCCTTGCCCCTGATCCTAGCAACCTTGGGTGTCAAGGCGGGAGGCCAGGCTCAGTGGACCTCACTTTGTGTGGAAAGACAGGATCGGGGTACTGAGTTTTTTAGGATAGATGGATCTTCTCTAGGAAGGTCTGGGGTCTAACTTGCAATATGTGAAATAGGGCCAGGTGTGAGGCAGCAAGAGGTTGCCGGAGCCCCTGCGGATTTGCATGAGGGGTGTTCTCTGGGGCTGCTGACCTGAAACACAGCTGATCCGGAGATGCTGAGTGGGACGGGGCAGCCAGCCCTGTGCTCCTGGGCCTCATCATGCCAAGTGGGCTGCAGCATCGGCAGCATCACTCCAGAACTTGCTAGAAGTGCACACTCTCATCCCACCCTGCCATGGAATTGGAATCTGTATTTTAATGCAATCCTAAGGTGTTTGGAGTGCATTTAAGTTTGAGAAGTGCTGCTCTCAAACCTGTGTTTCCCAAAGGGAGTTCGTTTCCTGGCCTCCTCCTCATGCCTTGAGATGCTTTTGGACAAAAAGAGTCTGTAAACCAATACTTTTGGAGAAAGTTGCAAAACGCAACTGCCCCTTGGAAATTCATTCACTTACGTTTGCTGGTGAAGTCCGCTTGAGAAATTTAGCAAAAAGAAATCCTTTTAATTTGAATTAACTCAGCGTTCCCCAAGTTGACTTGGATCTTCTCCTACCGCTTCCCCCCAGGGAGCACGTGTCGGTGTCCTTTGGTCCTTGTGACCAGTGGCTCCTGCCACGAGGGACCTGCTCCCCTGAGTGAAGAGGTTTACCCTTTGAGTTGCCCAAAGTCCTGGCCTTCATTTCTGGGGTAGAACATAGTGGCAAGATGTGCAGCCCAGGGCCAAACTCAGCCCCTTATTAGGGGCGTGTCTTTTGTCAAGTTATTTAGCTACACCATGCCTCAGTTTCCCTCTCTGTAAAATGAGAATGACAATAGCATTTAGTAAATAGACTTACAGTAATGTTCGTGTCGTTTAATAGTACATAGTATTGAATCTCATAAATAAGTACTAGCCAGCTAGGTTCTTAAAGTGTTCCTCTCTTGGGGTCACTGCCTCTCAAGTATTCTAGATATATAATCCCAAGCCCAGCTGTGCATCAGAATCATCCATTGACTTCTTTGAAGACAGTTTCCCAGAGCCCCATGCCTATCCCCTGAGTAAATCTTCACCCAGGGAGCCTAGGAATCTGCATTTTAAGAAGCTTCTTGAGTGAGTGCTGGGCAGCTACTGTACCCGAGATGGCTGGTGAACACGTGCTGGAGGGTGGTCTCCTGGAGCTGAGTGAGATCTTCTTGGGCTGCGTGGTCTTCTGCATGGAGCCTGTGAACTGGTCCAGGGTTCTGACATTTGTGGTGGAAGGTTCATCTCTGCCCTTCAGTCTCCTCATCTGTGAAATGAGGGAATCGTGTGAAGTGTGATCCTTGGAGCAGCAGCCACCGCATCCTCAGGACCTTGTTCACATGCAGAATCTCTGGTCCCATTCCAGACCTGCAGAATCAGAACCTGCATTTTATTAAGATGTCTTTTTTAAGAGGCTCTCATTAAATAGAAACAGCACCTTTCCAAAAAGGGTAGAAAAGTCAAGCTCCTACAAAGTGACTGTAATAGTACCCTTTCTTGATAGCAGGAGGGTTCAGCTGGGGTGGGGAAGGTGTGATGTGGGTGAACATCGCCACAGTGACCAGCTGTTATCCATCCATACTGGACAAGAGGAAGTGAGATGCAGGATCCTCAGGGGTAATGGTCAGATTTATGAGAACATTTCCTGATATGGAAGGTTATGAGTCCCTGGGAAGGTTTGCAGTAAGCTTTGGATGAGCCTTTTTGGGAGTCCGTTAAAATCAGACTTCCCGCCACGCATCCCTTTTAGGGACATTTATTTAGGTATCAACTTTGTGGTCGTCTTGGGTACCAGTAGGTTTGCAACAGCTGTTGTGGAGTGCAGTGGCTCTATATTGCTGCTGTTTATCCGCACACTTCCCATCACCAAAGACAGTCATAGATCTGCCTGTGCATAGAGCTTTGTGTGATCAGAAGGTTGGCATGGTTCGGAGGAAGCCCTGATAAGCTGATGGCCTTGTGGAAGTGTATCTGTTATCTGTTGCTGCGTAACAAACCACCCCACAACTTAGTGGCATAAAGCAGCAACTGCTCTGTTTGCTCATGATTCTGGACTCTGGGCTAGGCTTAGCTGGAAGTTCTGCTGGTGTGACCAGTGGTTGGTCATTCAGGAGAATTCATTCTGCTAGAGATTTGGTTGGGAATCAGGCTCAGCTGAGACACTGGGGCTCTCTCTTTTCCCTGTCATTTTGGGGCTTCTCTTTCTCCTTGTGATAGCTCCTTGTGATCCCTCCAGTGGTGTAGTTTGACTTCCTATGTGGCTGCTAAGTCCCCCTAAGCTTAGCACTGCAACAGGCATCGCATTACTTCTGCCACTTTGTACTGGCTAAAGCAAGCCTCAAGACCACCCCAAATTCAAGGGTGGCAGACTAGATGAAGCTGTGGATCTTGGGAGTTGATAATCACTGGGAAGATCCAACATAGCAGATGGCCATGCATACTGCTACTGCTGCATCCCTGAAACCTGGCTGGGGCACAGGTCTCATTTTGTGTCTGAGAATGACAAGGGTGTTTCTAGACCCTAGCTCTGACCTCTATCAGCTTTTACAACACCCTGAGCATCTCTGCGTGAATGTTCTGTGGTTAAACTCCCCACCATCAATATTTTATTAGTAGTATGGCCATGATTCTTCTGGTTATCACACTGTATAATATGAAGTGAGGTTCAATCCTCCTGCTTTTCTCTGGCCCCCAACATGGTTTCCCATCCAATCTAACACAAAAAAAGGTATTGAGAGGGATTTGGCAGGCCTGGGTGGCTCTTTCCACTGCTCCTACCTCATGGAGGCTCTTACTCATGCTGGTTCTACTGCGAGAACTTCTTGCTGACTGCTCTCCCCCACCCACATTGCTGCAGTCTGTTCCCTCCTGAAAAGACCACTTTCATCTGTCCTACACTCTCCCCATGAGGGTTCCTGTTCCCTACAAGACAGATCTGAAGTCCAAGGTTCCAGATGGGATTCTTCCTCAATCCTGAGCACAGCACCTTTATGGGCTTAGACCTGTCTCCCCAGAAACGGAGAATCTTTGTTGTTGATCCCAGACAAGCATCTCAGTGCCTCTTGAATTTGACGAGCTCCTCTTTCACCTCTGCCTACTTGCTCTGTCTGTCCCTCTTCCTTTCCCCAGATTGGAGTTGGTTCCATCTTTTGAAATTGAAATTCTGCCTTTTTCTTGAAACCTTCTCTGAACACTGTGTCACAGTAGTGTCCCTTCAAGTCTTCGAACATGTGTGATCTTTACTAGTGACTTGGTGCTACTCATGGTGTGCTTTAGCCACTTTTTTTTTTTCTCTTCTGTGACATTGCAGTCTCTGGAGCAGTCTCTCGATGAAAAGAAAATAAAGTACTTCCTTACAAGACTGAGTTCAGCCCTTTACCTGTGGGAGATACATCTTAAATAGCTTTTACCCTGTTGAGGAGACCACAGAATTTTTTGTTAGAGATCTAGCTCTGTTCTGTACATGCCAAAGTTTCTTTAAGGAGGGGCAGTCAGTTATCCTACCAGGAAGGAAATGGTCTACGTGGCACCATTATTGGCACTGAAACTGCAGAATGGTGCGGAAGGGAAGAGCAGGGACTCTCCAGGAAGACTTGCTGGGCTTCAGATCTTGTCCCTGTCTTCGCCACAAAGACAGTACTTTTCAATGGGGTGCTGCTGGTATGTAGGTGCTGAAAATGTGTGCTGTGCAGGTATCCAGGATCCCTGCCACTTGCTGCTCAGTAGATTGTAACATCCTAGCATATCTCCCTACCTTTTTCCTGCCCTCACCCCTCTTAAAGACCTGCAAGCCTCATTTGATAACCTCTTTAGCAAACTGTTCTCCTCCCAAGATCCTTAATGAACCATCCTGTGCTGTTGCAAGAATTACATTACTTCTTGACGTCAGGTGGCTGGTACATAGCTAATGTTTATTGAGCACTTAGGTTATTAATTTATTGAACAATTGTCGTCCAGGTGACACATCACCACTGTGGAGGTAGGCACACCAGTGTTTTACAGGCTGAGATTCTGAAAAGCCTTTTCCTCTTGCCTGTCCAATTGCCCTTTGCCCTAATGGCTTTGGTGCCTCTCAGTACCTCCGTTTCCTTGTCTGGGGAACGCCTGTCTCCACCTGCCTATCAGGTGTGGCAAGAGTGCACATCCTTGGGAAGCACCGCAGTGTCTTCATACTTCTTTCCTAAGAGCAGACTTGAGGCTTTGCAAATTTGCTATGGAATCTACAGGACATTAGGCAGGTGTTTATCAAGTAGCCACTGTAAGCCTGATACCTAAATAGAAACTAGACAGTGGGTGGTGAAGCCAAGAAAAAGTAAATGCAAATTTATACTTCTATATGTTTGTTGCTAGATTGTCCTTACCTGTTTACTTTCAGGACTGATCTATGCATGTGTGTACTAATGTGTGGTTGTGTAAGTAGTCTATGGATATTTATGTGATATTCTGAGGACAGTCAAAGAGGTAATGAGGGCTGAGGCAGGAAGATGCTATTTGTGCTTAATAATTGGGGAACAAATAGAAAAGAATATTTAAATGACCCACTTACATGTGTGTAATTGTAGCCCACTTGGCCATGTAAAATGTCAAAAACCCAAGCATGGAAGTTTGGATGGATGGAAACTAGGTCTGATTTGTCAAAGGAAGAGTGTCTCCTCCTTGATGACTTCTTTCATCAATAAATTGTTTCCCAGGTTCTGCTTAGCTGCTGCAGGTGTGCGTAGTCAACTCAAAGGTCTTCTGCTATGGGAAATAAGTCTGGGGCAGAGCCAGTGACTTGCAATGATTATAGGCCACATAATTGCCAGATGTAAAGAAGCGAACAAAAAGACTTGGTTTCTTTCAAGTGTAAGGCACCTTGTCTGAGGTGTTTATGATCTTAAGGGCTTTACATTTAATGATGACTTTGTCAGGGTAGCAAAAAGGGTCATGGATGTGGAAGAAGTACACCCAGGTAAGCGAGAGGGAAGTTGGGTCTGGGCTGTGCTCTCCAGACTTAGCGATCACGCATTTTCATTCATGTGTGCTCTGTGCTGCCATAGAAGACGTCTTCTTGTGAGTCTGAAGTTCCAAGTCTTTCTCAAGCAAAGATGGCCTATTAGTGGGTCTTGGGGCAGAGCCAATCCAGATGTATTTTGTTTGCCTAATCACATTCAGTATTTCACTTCTTAAAAGTATTACAATAGATCATTAAAAATTCAAGATTTCTAGCTTTCCTTGAAAAAAAAAATCAGAAAATCTGGCATCTGAGCTTCTCTTTTCCCTCATGGCAAAAATCAGCAAGCTGATTCATGGACCGGGGGTAGAGAGAACAAGGCCACACCAGCAAGCAAGTTCAGTCTGGGAACCAGCACCATACACAGGCTGCTACTGGACTGGAACAGACAGACCCCAGCCCCTTCTGGCACACAGGCTGACAAACAAGAAGTATCAATCATCCCCCATCTACGCCCCCCCCCACTGTAAGTGACCAGCTTATCCAGAGAAACACAGGCTGTGATGATAGCTGTGGAGGTGAAATGCAATCAGATGCCTGTGATGCTTTGTTGCTTCACTAACATCACAGGTCTAGGGCCAGTGGTCTGATGAAAGGTTCAGAGGATAGTGGTACGCAGTTGACATCTAGGGGAGATCTCCTTTTGAGGGCTGCAGTCATTATTGATTCCCTATGGTCTTGTTTTGGAAGTCCTGTATCATTTCCTTTGTTTTGTTGGGTTGGTTTTATTCTCTTTTGTTTTGTTTGATTATGTCAAATCCTATGGCAGGAGCAATATTTCAAAGATTGCAAGATATATTATGGTAGCAATTTTGGATTTACTGTTGGATTGTTTTGAAGTCCTTTATTGCATTCATGGTTTTGTTTTTATTGTTCCTGTTTTATTCTGTTCTGTTTGATTTTTACTATGTCTGAAGTTATCTGCAGCTATTTTGAAGACATCAAAAGGCATTATGGTAACTCCTGTTGATTTCATAATGTTTTCAAGTCCTGTATCTCTTACACTGGTTTGTTTGGATTGCTTTTATTCTGTTTTATCCTCTTTAAAATTAAAAAAAAATCAGCAAGCTGAGAAATAAAAGTCTCCTTAAGATGAGCCAGTTGCTCTCAATTCCTTCATATCCTCACCCCTCCCTGCCTCATCCTCACTATTCCTGGCCCTTCTTGGCCTGATTTAAGTGACTAGTGGCCTTGTAGCATTCAGGCCTCTGTGCTGATCCAAATGCAAGTCCTTCCCTCTCAGATGCTGTGGAAGGTGGTGGTCTAGGGGAAGGCATGGTTTGGATGCTGTGCTCCTGGAACCAGTGGTATTGGCAAGAATATGCAATTTTGCAGTGTTGGGTCGAAAGGCCAAGAGTTCAGAAGTCATGTTCCAGCTGTGCCCTTGACTTTCCTGATGATCAGTCAGCAGTCATTTAACCCAGGTCAAACTGGGGGCAAAGTGCTGAATACCACAGTCTCCATAATACATCTACAGTGGAATCATTTAGGAAGGGGATGTGCCTCCATAGGAAATTTTGCCTACGTTACTCTCCCTTGTCATTCATTTCCAGTGTCTTTGGGATAAAACTTGTCCTGGGAGTTCAATGAAAAATCATTCTAATGGTTATGTTCATTTTGGAAAGCTGTTCAGCAGTATCGGCTAAAATCTAACATGTGCATTTAATTTTTGAGTATCACTGTATACCTAATAAAAATACATTCCTGTTGCACCAAAAGATATGTCCTAGAATATTCATGGTTGTGCTTTTGGTAGTAGCTCCAAATAAGAAATTTTTCAAGTAAACTATTAATAGTATAATGAATAAATTTGGTATATGTATTTAACAGAATACTATATGGCAATAAAAATGAGTGGGCTTTAGCTACACAAAATAGATAAATCTCCTGGTCATAACACTGAGTGACCCATAACAGTAATAGCTAGTTAACAGAAAGGCTGCACATCATAATCACACTTCCATAAATTTCCAAACTGAGAAAACTGATTGATGGTGTCAGAAATCTGGATAGTGACCATCTTTGGTTGGTGACAGTGACGGAAGTGAGCCGAACGTGGGCTTCTGGGAAAACTGGTGATCATCTGGTTTTTGATCCTCTGGTTTTGGTGATCGTTTTGTTTCATAGTTGTGCTTACTTTGTGAAAATTCAATGAGCTGTACCCATGAAATGTACACTTCTGAGTTTATTTTATTGCAATAAAAAATTTAAACTAATAAGGGCAAAACAACACAAAAACCCAATCACGAAGATGTAGTGTTGAAAGTTCCAAGAACTAGTGCTGGGAGTTTTTGTACAGAATCCTGTACTTATCAGTCTTCTCATGTACAAGTAACAGAAACTACCTATGGTTAATTTAAGCCACAAAAGGGTTTATTAAGATCAGATTGTACAGCTCAGTCTCTCCATGCTGGTGGGGAAATGGGATTTGAAGGTTCTGTGGCCGGGAACACATCCCTGACACCATTGAGCTGATCCAGGACGACTTGGGGTACTTTACTGACCCTGGGCGCAGGCTATAAACCCTCTGCCTCTCCAAGCAGAGTATGGCTCCTAACACTCACTACTGTCCTATAAGCTAGAGTGCTCATAGATGTGCTTTTTGTAATTGTCCCACATTAGAAAGTACTCTGCTGCTACTCTTAGCCTCATCATTTGTTTGACTAACAGGCCTTCTCACGCTTTGTATTACTGCTTCTGGTTCAAAGTCACATAAAGTTGTGGTTCTTTAGGGAAATCTGAGCCTAGTGTTTTTGCCCTAGATGCAAGGGAGGCTAGGAATAAAAGCACCAGGAGTTTTCAGCCCCAGCAACAGGAGGCAGCCTGTGTTTCATGAGGTATGGCCTGCTTCAGATTCATGAGATTGACAGATGTCAACAAAGGACATGGTCTACCTGGTACTGACTAACCGGTTTTCCTAGCTGCTGAAGGAAGAAGTTTTCAATGTGATTGCAATTTTGCTCATCTTTCTCAGACCAGGGAAAAAGTGTGGCCCCAAAGAGGCATCCATTTTACTCCTCCTTGCCTTAACCCATCCATTCCCAACTAGCATGGAAAGAAGGGGGCATTTGAGTCAATTACTGTGAAAGGTAGGATGAGAATGAGTAAGTTTGTTAACATGAAACTCGTACCAAAGTCCCCCACTACGCCCCCGCCAAATACTAAGAGCAAAGGGTGGACCCGTGTCTGAGTGGTCACCAGCTAAACAAAGAGATGTGTCGGTGGGACACCCAAGGTCACCTAGCTCAACTTTCCACCTCTGCAGGAGTTTTCTGTTTATTTGGTCACATTTCATTGTGCCAAAATCTTCTCTGTTTCTAAAAATTGATATATCCTTAATCTCATCCATACAGAAAACCTAAGAGTATGCAGTGGTCATAATTGATCTCCTCTACTCCCCTTTTGTTAAGAATTGATGTGGTTGCCTTTTTGTGTTTTGTATTTTTCCTTTTTTTGGCTCATATGCTGGAGTCCTTGGGGAAAATAATACGTTCTTTCTGAGCATCATTTTTCCTCATCTGTAAACAGGATAAGATTATTGAGGAAATTAACAGTAACGAAGCATGCAGGACCATTAGCACTATGCACCAGGGACATTGTTCAAATTAGTAGTAGTGATAAATAGGCTAATGATCTGTATCCTGGAGAATTTAGTGATAAAATGAAATAATGTATTAAAGCACTTAGCACTGTACATGGATTATAGTAAACTCCCAATAAATTATAGTAACAATTGATATTATTATTTGCAGACGCAGACTGTCTGAAGTTAGCAACAGGATGATAGGATGCAGTGTAGGTGCAGTGCCATCCCCTGCCAGATAGATTATGGAAGAACATGCCAACTCTCCATGCCAGTACTCCTTCTTCTTCTCTGGTCCAGGTCCACAGCTAAAGACATATACAGACGGGAAAACCTAGGTCTTAAAAAAAGATCTAACCATCGCCAAGCAACTTAAGGGGTGGGACACAGCATACGTAAGTGAACCCACTGAGTTGCGTCTTATGGACCAGGCAAGTCCAAGTTTCCACTGTATGCAACGAAAACCTCTGATTGTTGTAGTGTGTGCATTCTAGGAGTGTCACTTTGCACGCCCCCTTTAACCAGAGCAACAGATGACGAGCAGTTCCATCGTTTAGTTTCAGTAAATGCCTTCAGCGTACGTTGATTTGCACTTCCATAATTTAAGGTCTCAAGTATGGAAACTGCCCGATTCCTCTTTAGCTCTCTAGTAACTGTGTCTTTCACGTTGGACAGAGCTGGGAGAAACACCTGGCCAGGTTCTCCATCTGTGGAGCCAGCTTTGCCGGCTGGAAGGGAAAGGGGAGTGCGCCGGCAGATTGCTGACCGGCCCCTGTGCGGGAGCCTGTAGAGCTCATGGCTGCGGATAAACAGGATGGAAAGCAGGGTGCTTGGGGAGCACCACATGTTGCTCGTCTTCCTCTCTGTCCCCTCCCTGGCTCTTCCTGCTGCCTTGCTTATGCCTCACTGCAGAAAGCCTGGTGGGAGAGCAGCCTCCGTTTCCAGCACAGGCTGCAGGACAGGAAGATGCCCAACTGGGGAAAGGCTTTGCCAGCCATTGCCGGGTCCACCTGAGCTGGGCTCAGCAGGGAAAGCTCTGTGACTGCAAGAGGTTAAAACTTGCCCCTGTGTTTACTTTTGTTGGCTGCCACACTGCATAATAATCTGTCAGCACATCAGGTGCGGATTTATTTGTGCATTAAAAATGGCCTAGAGCGGGCGGATGCAGACGCTCTACAGCACGCTGGAAAATAAATGTGCCTCCAGCACAAAAACAGCCTCTCCAAATATTTCACCCTTTTAATAAGTGCATTTAATTAAAGTCGTATAACTTTTTTATTATATTTAAAAAAAATTCCTTTTGCTTGCTAAAGCTGAAAGTCAACGTTTGAACACAAAAGAAGTGCTTCCCTCACGCCTGCTGTTTAAGATGGAAAACTCATCAACTGTTGTATGTCTCTGGCCCTTGGCGGGCTGACTTGAAGAAGGCATCGTGACGTTTTGGCTGGGGAAGATGGTCCCCATGCGGCCTAGGGGAGTGTACCCTGTTGGCATGGAGACAGGCACAGCGTTGTGCTGTGTGAGCAGTCTTCCAAGTCAAATGCACGACTGTGAACTTGGTGCACGTTTCCCCTGTAGATCACCAGCCCAGGTGCATCAGAACAGGGCAAGGCAGTGTGCTGGCCCATTGGCAGTGGACAGCATGGTTCATATTCATTTTGAGGACACCCTTATCCAAAGGCGGGTGCATAGACTGACCTTTTAAGATCTTCTTTCCCAGGAGTGTACTTTGTAATTTGGATAGGGAGGGGTAGAGAGGCCTGCGTCTAGGTAGTAGATAAGGATTCTTTGCGGCTCTCTCCATTTCCCTTTTCCCTTCATAGCTCAGAAAATCTCTAAATGAGTTGAGATGAAGTTTGTCTCCGAGGTGGTGACAGCGGTGCTCTGCAGATCCACTCTGCGTTTGCCAGTGGATTAGGAAACGTGTCAGTATGAAGGGGTGGTGGCGGCCCTGGAGCTGGCGTGCGGGGACTACAGTGGGCGAGGTGGCGCAGGGGGAAGGAAGGGTGGGGATGTGTGTGGAGTGGCGGCCCAAGTGGCGCCGATGAGGAGGGGGCTCCAGGACTGTGTTTGGGAGCGGGCAACCACAGCATACCAGGCCTGGCGACTTGAGGCCTGCTAATTATGCAGCCCCAGGGAGCCATGTGGACCTGCCAGAGCCGCCCAGAGAGGTGGCAGGGAAAACCTCATAAGGGGTCTGTGTGCCTTGGGTCTGACCAGGAAATCGCCTCGGGCTGTGATGCTGGGTTCCAGGGAAGCACGGCTGGATGCCGTGGCCCCTTACATGTCAACAGGAGTGGTTTTCACAGTGTGGCTCTGGGCTTGTCCACGCAGGAGGGGACGCAATTGCTTGGTCCCTCTAACTCACGCCAGGCCAAGGCCTCTGGAGCTTCTGAACTCCGGGATGCCCATTCCAGAAATTCTTTAGCACCAACCTCCTTGGTCTTGAGCATTCTGGTTCTCACTGCTCCTTGGGGAATGCTCATTAGTGTCTTTTTATGGCTGCAGAAACAAAAATCCCAGAATTAGGAACTCAAGGCCACCCACTGAGAGCAAGATGACCAAAGATCAGGCAGGTTGTCTTTTTTTTAATCCCCCCTCTTTTTATATTATTCTTTTCTTAGCATCTTCTAATGATATAGGAACATTGCTATTAATGGTTATTTTTCCTGTTCACAGAAGGTAAATAAATTCAAACTTCAGTTCTGAACCTTTTTTTTTTTTTTTTTTTTTGAAGTTGAGACTCCTCAGCCTCTACCTGGGTTAAGTTTTATAGCTTTCCCACCTTCTGTGGCTTTTTTAAATGTTTTAATTGAAATGATCATATGTTGCTGTTTAAAAATTTAGTAGCTCCTCCATTTCCCAGAAGAAAATAAATTTTAATTTAGGAATCTAGGGTACTATGAATTGCTCTGTGCCACAGGTATGTACCCTAAATGTTGACCTTTACATTGTAGAAAACAATATTAAATTAGGAGTTGATTAAATCATACACGTGTGCGTGTGTGCATGTGTGTATGTATGTTCAGTAGAGGGCTTTTTGGTCAATAGACAAAGTTTTCTACAATGTGACAGTGAGACATGTACATTGCTGAGTCAGGTACTGTGAAAACATTCTAGCCCATTTGGGAGCGATATTACGTCCATAGTGTGTGTCAGACATCATTGAAAGCAGTGTTGACCAAACTTTTAATGATAGAAATAGCCCACTCTTGGATTAATGCCATAGGTTCACCACCCCTGGAAGTTACAATTTGAGCAGAGGAAGGCCTAAATTAATTTTAAAGGGTATGCCTGCCTATGCTGGTATCTATTGTATCTATGGAAAATCAGATACAGTATGCATTGTGTATTCATTAGAAATTAGAAATGTAAGTGAGAATCAGAAAAACCCAAGGAAGAAAATAAAAGCACCTTTATTTGCTGTAGTCTTTTGCAATCTGTTTTTCCCTACTTAGCCATACCGGTGGGTATCTCCTCTAGTTGTTAAATGTACTTCTGTAACAGGGAGTCTCAAACATTTGGCTACAGTTCTCATTTATACTTTTAAATTAGTAAGTGCTCCAAAGAGTTTTTTTATATTGGTTATAACTAGATTTTTCCCATATTAGAAATTAAAACTGAAAAATTAGAAGTGTGTATTTATTCATTAAAAATAATAAGCCCATTGAATGTTAATACTGTATTTTTATGAAAATCACTGGATTTTATGAAGCAAAAATTAGTGAGTGTAACATTTCTTATATGTTTTTTAGCTCTCATACTTGTTTGGCTTAGAAAATATCTGGATTTTCACATCTGCTTCTTTATCTATAGAGATATGTTAGTGTGATGTATGTGAAGAAAATTCAGCCTCATCTCAATGCTTCTGTGGAAAAAGAAGTATCATAGTCTGCTCAGATAATTATGTGTATTAACCTTTGATATTTTGCCAAACTTGACAAAATACTGGTGTTTTTAAAAATTTTAGTTGCATTTTAAATTTGAAGCCATTTGAGTGAATTTTCTTATTCTGTCCTATTAGTATGTATTGGTCAACCTTGCCTTTGGGTAAATGTTTTACCCATGGCAAACTTTGAAACATCACGTATTGGTCATCTGGAAAATCCTGATTTCCCAAGTTACACTGGTCTTCTGACTATAGGCACTTTTAATTTTATAGTATCATCCCTCCTGATTCTTCAATATCATTATTACTAGTAGGGAGGTGTTTCAGTCTGGGGAAGCTGTCAGAACCATATTGATGAACATAGTTGTCTGAAATTCTAATTCTTGATTGGAGGTCACATCATAGTCATCTTTATTCTTTCCCTTAAAATGATGGGTGGCCTTAACTTACTCTTAAGGGGACGTTCATCAGATACCCCAAGTGTGAACACCTTCAGTTGCGTATCACAGCTGTTCTTGCGGGTAAAAAGGGTGGTCAGTGAGAAGCTCAACTAGTTTTGCTGGCAGCGTAATAGTCTCCTATATGCTTTGCCTTGAGAGAAATACCGTATTTCTTTGTGTGCAAGGAATATTTTATATACACTTACCATTTTGTTATGCAAAGTATAAATAAGACCTATACCCAAGGATCAAGACTTAATGAAAATAACCATTGTTCTGAAGTCATCAGGGGTAGTTTTAACCTTGCATATATTTTCTGGTGACCGTATGGCAGTCCAGTTTGGTACCACTGCCTGTATTCATGCTCAAATGTTGTTAATGACACTTGCCACTGCTTTTGCACCACCAGGGCAGATGTGAATGCAGTGAAAAAGGCAAATAGCATTCTGGTGCTATCAGAAAAGTAGGGTTTATCTTGTGATTCTCTCTCTTCCCCCCACCGATTATAGAGAACCCTTAGCCACACTTGGAGAACTGCTCCCCTGCAGCATTCTTAGCTGCCTAGCGTTCCATTGCATGATGTATTTTAATTCATTAACCAATTCCTATTGCTGGATATTTTGGTTGCTTATATTCACAAAAATTAAAAACAGTGCCTCGGTGGCCATCCTTATGACTAAGTCTTTACATATATATCCACAATAATTTTTTTGAAACAAATTATGATATGGAGAAGAAAATGTTTTGCAATGATCCTTGATATAGATAAATAAGTAACCTGACAAAAAGGTTATCCAGAATTTCACCAGCCATGTGTTAGGCTCATTCCTAATTTCCTGCATTCTTTGTGTATTTCGTTTTTAAATTAACATCACTTAATGTTATTTATAGTGCTGTTCCCCTTTCAGAGTTCCAGGGGAAGGAACCACTGTGTAGGACCACTGTGCAGAAGAGCTGGGAATTTGGTTCAGGTTCTTTCCCACCTTTACTTAGTGGCACACACTTATAATCCCAGCGCTCTGGGAGACTGAGGGAGGAGAGTTGCAAGTTTGATCCCAGCCTGAGCAACTTAGCAACTTAGTGAGATCCTGTCTCAAAAATAAAAGTAAATAAATGAATAATTAAATGGAAAAGATCTGGGGATGTAGCTCACTGTAAAGGTCCTAGGTTGAATACCCAGTACTAGACATCAAATAATAAAGCACTTCCCACTACCTTGGACTCTTAGGCAGGTCCGCCAGTGAACTTCCTCTTATGCAACAGAATTTATAGAGTTCTGTTTTTAAACAGAGACCTAGACAAAGAGAAGATTTGAAAACACTGAAAGATGGTCCTGTTCAACCTCAAAGTACTTACTATTTGGTACAGACATTAGCCAACTATATTTCATGGGCCCAATCCAGCCTGCATTCTGCTTTTGCAAATAAAGTTTTATTAGAACACCACCATGTTCATTCATTTTCATACCATCTTGGATATTTTTGAGCTGTAATGGCAAAATTAAGTAGTTTCAGCAGAGATCATATGGCCTCGAAAGCCAAAAATACTTGCTTTCAGGCCACTGACAGAAAAAGTTTGCTGACTCCTGATGTAGCAGTTGGACAAAGTGGGTATGAATTAAAATAATGGTAATGAATCATGGGTCACCAGGGTGGGCTTCCAGGGGCCTGACCTCCCTTCAAGGAGAGCAGCTTGTCTTATCTATTGCTGTTCTACCAAGGACAGTGAAGAATCCACCTTGCATTTGTATCCTGCGTGATAGCTCACAGGGCTTTTGATGCCATAGTTAGTGTACATGAAGGATGAATGGAGAGAGGACACATAGTGGCCTGGGGCTGAGGGAAGCTTGGAGGATGTTGGGGGAGGCTAGGAAGGTTAAATCAGTTTTTGAACGGTGAAAAACTGTGGACGCTTCCTTACCTAGGCGATATTATAGCTATAGCAACTTCATAGAGAACGCCTGTCTCCGGTGCGGAGACTGTGTGCATCCGTGTGCGTGTGTGCATGATTGTGTGCATGTGTGTCGAGTGGGATATGGGCAGAGGCAAAGTGAAGGAAAGGTGGAGAGGAAATAACCGAGGCTTTGAAACCAGCTAAGAAACTGTTGCAGTGGTAGAAACCCACAGTGTGAGAACCAGGATGCCATGATGGGCTTCCAGTAAGAAAAGAAAGAGCAGAGCTGTGACACCAGATGGGACACGTCAGTAGCTACAGTGGCCCTTGTCGAGGCTGACAGGAGGGGAAGGCTAAGCCACTTCCGCCCTCACCCTGGATTTCTAATGGGTAAAAGACCAGTGTGGCTGTCACGTAATAAGGTCACACAACAAGTGATGCAGCAGGTGACCACTGTTTTGTGTGGGGACCATGTCCTAAGGGCTTGGTGGGAAGATGAGTTTGAGATGCTGGGGTCTGGTGAAGGGAAAGATCATGCGGTCATTGCAGTGGGGAGCATCCACTGAGGTGGATTGCTTGAAACACTTGCTGAACAAACCCTAACTTTCTCCCCTCCCTGCCCTCACTAGGGGCTTGGTTCTTGGGCACCACTTGCTAGCTGTGAGCCTCAGGCAAGACAGTTAACTCCCCTAGAACCACACTTTCCTCATCCATCAAATTGGGATGATGCAACTGTCTACCTACTATTCACTAGAAAGGTATATCTAGACCATCTGCCTGGCATATAATAAGGGCTTACTTAATGTTAATTTTAACTTGTTAATATTAGTATCAGATTCTAACCAGGGAAGAGAATGGAAGCTGCAGAATACAAATCCAAGGGTAAGGGGAGATTTACAGACTAAATTTAAATAATGGAAAAAGAGAGTCAGATAGCACCTCCAACTTGCAAGTCTGGTCAAAAACTTGTCTTCCAAGCTCCTATCATTTCACTTGTATCCTGCACTAATTAATCTTAGCCCTGCTGTTCATCCGGCTGGCAGGAGGCAGCACTGGGAAGCTGCCATGTGTCAGAGCTGCTGCTGGTGATGTAGCATGTTGCCGAGTGGGCAGCTAGGTTTGCTGTACAGTGGGCTGCTGGCTTGCTCTGTAGTGGGCTTCCTGGTGTGCTGGCTGCAAGGTGCAGTGCCTGGGGCTTCTGTGGAAAAGGGCTGTAAATAGAGTGCAGCTGACAGATGGGCGTGACTGTTTGGTGGTACTGCCTATATTCTGTTTGTATGCTCATGATAGAGAGATACTCTGCAGACACTTAAAATCGTTGACCTGTTTTTCATTCTCAAACGTACATTTGGGGAGAACTTAGGAAGAGGTGAAGGCACAGGGAATGTGGCCTGTTCAGCTTTATTAATTCTTTCCCAATAGATGGCCATGATTGGGAATGAAATTTGGGGCTGTCCAGAGGTATGGAACTATATGGACACTGAAGGGACCCTCAGAAAAGATTGCAAGATTAAAATATTTGAGAACAAACGTCCTATATTGCAGGATAACACAGGAGGATAAATGTGAAGCCTCACAATGATAGAGGTAGCACAAACAAATACCATGTCGTAGAGTAATTTCACTCTGGTGGTTCCATTGCTGTCCGAACCTGAGAGCTCTTCTCTCCATGTGCCTCCCTCCTGCGGTAGGTGCTGGTGAGTGAGGAAGTAAACTGAGGCATGCAGAGTGTGCAGTGCAGGTGCCCTTACACAGAGGTCCTTCAGGATTATTGTCATTGTATTACTCTTGCAAGGGGAAGAAACTAGCTCTTTTGGACCTATTAACAAGTTAAGAAACAAATTATCTAAGTTTTTGTTGTCTATGAGATTTTTGCCTTTTTGTCTGCCTACCAGAGGAGAGGCTGTTAGTCTTTTTCATGGGTGTTGCTATATTCTGTCACCACAATGTTCTGACTGTCACAGCAATTTTATGTCACTACTTCGCACACCATGCTTTTATGTTATAGCTACCCCCTTTGTGTAGAACTGGAGGCAAGAAACTAAAAGGAATAGCTTTCAGAGCATTCTTGAGATGGCTCTTCTTTATTTGGCCAGTTTCCCCAATGGAGATGTGATAAGAGATGGTAAAGTACCATTGCAGTTTACACGAGATATGACAATGGACTGTGCTTAAGGGGTACCCCTTCCATGAGGAGAGGGGCCTGTTCTTTTCTGTGGCCTTCAGGGAAGAGTTCCTTTGCAAATGTGGTCCTTTGGACACTCTTGATTTTCAGTTGAAGGCTCAAGATAAAGAGCCCCATCCTAACTAGTTGATCAGTGCTCCAAATCAATGCAAAATGAAGTTCGGGTAACAGTTTTGGCTTTCTTTGTAAGGACATTTCTTTAAAGTTTTTGAGTTCTTTTATTACTTTAAGTTTTTCTTCCTATGAGTACTCTCTGCATCAAAACCTTAAGCACTTATATTTACTTGTTATCTCAACCTAAAAACCTTTGTGATTCTAGAAGGCCTAAAACCTGGTAAACCAGTGAAGAGGAAGGACCCATTTATACCTTTCCAAAAGATTAGTGCTTGTGCTATGGTTGCTTGTGAGTGTGATTGTTGAGCTCATCTGGGCTGAACCAGCCTCCACCTGCCCATTGACCATTGAATGTGACGCCTGTCATGGAAGTGCCTCTGGTCTGAAGTCCCCAAGGAAAAGACCCTACCTGTTCTTACCTTTATGACACATGAATGTCCTCAGATGTGCAGGAACTTTGCAAGTCATAACACTAGCCACCCACCTAAACCCACCGACAGTCCAGGGTACAATAGGTTTTCTTGTCAGCACCATCTCTATATTTGCGGTACCATCTATTCCCCAAATCATTGCCTACTCTGTGTCTCAATTTGTGCTTCTTGAAGAAAATGCTAGAAACAGGAGATGTAAAAAAACTATGATAAAATACTTGTTAAAAATTTAGGGGCATTTTAGACAATTGTTTTATTTATCAGGAGCCCAGGAATTTCCCTACAGAGAAAATTCCCAGTTTTTCCCAAGTCCAAATCATGATGTACTTCTACCTCATGGAGCCACCAGTAGGATATGTGTAAAGTCCTCAATAATCCAAAGGGACGGTACAGGGAGATTTCATTTACAACAGTGCACCAGAATTAGAATGCAATGGAATATTCTAGACTATGTCTGCTTTTAGAAGTAAGAACTTATGGCTTCATTTGTCTATTATGATTTGAATCTGAAAAGTCCCTCCAAAGCTTGTTTTATTGAAAGGTTAGTCCCCCTTGTGACATTGTCTAGAAGTGGGCTCTTAGAAAGTGAACCGTAAGGTCTCTGGCTTCATCAGTGGATTAACCCATGTATGGGTTCATAATTTGATGACATTATTGGGAGGTGATGAAAACAAGATGGGGCCTTTATGAAGGAAATGGGTCATGGAGATGTGTCCTTGGAAATTATATTTTGTTCCTGGCACCTTCCTTTCTGGGTCTTCCTCTGCTTTCTGACTACCAGGAAATGAGCAGTGTTCTTCCACCAGGTCCTTCTGCTATGCTCTATCTAACCACAGAAGCAGAAGTAATTTAAAATCGGTTGACCATGGACTGAAACCTCAGAAACCATGAGCCAAAATACCTTTTTTCCTTTGAATTGATTTCTCTCAGGTCTTTTATTATAGTCATGTCACACTGAATAACACATAATCAAGTAATTTTAGGGGGCTATGTGCTTGGTCTCCTCTTTGCTGCAGTTTTAACAAAAAAGATGACCCTGCTCTTAGACATCATAGACTCAAATGGGAGACAAAATTAACGTCCTAGGACACAAATAAATATATAGTTTGGTGAATAATGAGGGTATAAGGAAAGAGAAAGTAAGATCAGAAGCTGCAGAGGGATATTGGGGGGATTGAGTCAGGACATTTTCAATGGTATGATTATGGAGATCCACTTGAGATGACACTGGGGCAAGATAGATGTCTAGTAAAAGTATGAACTAATGAGCAAATAACTTGACCTCAGGATTCCATAATTTTTGTGTTGAACACAATTTGCACATGGCAACGTGACTGACTAGGACTGGAATTGAACATATGTATTAGTTTCCCAGAGCAACTGGTATAACTTATCTCTCACTAGGTGGCTTTGAATAGCAAGAATTAATCCTCTCATAGTTCTGGGGGTCAGAAGTCCAGAGTCAAAGTGTTGGCAGGCCTAGGCTCCCTGCAAAGGCACCGAGGAAGAATCTATCTTTGCCTCTTCCAGTCTCTGGTGGTCCCGGGCTTCCCTTGGCTTGTGGCAGCATTGCTATAATATTTGCCTTCTTCTTTACATGGCCTTTTCTTCTGAGTCTGTATCTGCTTCTCTTTCTTATAAAGACACCTGCCATTGCGTTTAGGACCCACTTAAGTCATTTGAAATGATCTCATCCTGAGATCCTTAATTTCATTTGCAACAACGCTCTGTCTAAATAAGGCCGTAGTCACAGATACCAAAAGTTAGAATGTAGACATATCTTTTGGTAACCCAGTAAGATGTGCATTGTGGGAGAATCACCCCAATGGCAGGTTTTCAGTCAAAATTGAACATGCCCCTGAGCAGAGTTTATGTGCCCTTTCTTACAGCCACATGCCTGACATGCAGTTATATTTCACTGGAGACTGAAGAAAGCCATTATGAACCCTGGTGACCTGCCTGGTGCAGTGGGGTCTGGCTGCTGCACTACTGTGACATGGAGCCATTGAGTGGCCTAGTGGGACTGCTCAACAGCTTCTAGTTTGACTTTATAGTAGTGGTTTCAGGAGGAAAATCATAGCAATAAAGGTCAGGGCTGTGGATCTTTGTGGGGGCACCTCCTAGGACAAATAGTAGGTATAGTGGAGTTGAGAAACTGGGAAAAAATAACAAAACAAAAAGACATAATTAAGCCCAGTGGAACCTACTGGAGAAGCTGTTAAGCCAGATGATGGGGACAGGGGGCAGTAGCATTCTCCTGGTATTTCACAAGTGCATGGTGAGCAAGACTCATAGAAGTAGGAGGCTAGGGAGTTTGCAGAAGTCAGAAGCTTGGGAAGAAGAAACCTGAGCCCAAGAGGAGGTTTTATTGCACTAAGCAATCATCTCTTCCGGGAACATAGGGTATACTAGTGTATCTGGGGTGGCTGTGGCATGGCACCCATCTCCAGAGGGCAGTTACTCTGCTTTAAGACTTCACTGCTTAGTCTTTTCACTGTCAAATCTTTTGCCAGAAGAAGGCAGGGAGGAGCAAGTTAGTATGCCCAGAGCTGCCTGAGTTGGAGCTGGTGTTTGCTCAATTCTGTGCAACCCCAGCTGTTGCTCCAGGTGCTAAGTTAGACGCTCAGTAATTAGCAGGGCTAATTTATTTAATCATGTTTGTGCTGTTTTTCTTCTCCCAGTTGCTCTTCCTGCCCCAATCCTTCAGGTTTTCCTGGATCCACTCCCAGGTGTGTTTGTTGGAAGGCAGTGTTGAAGGAGGATGGATCCTTCTCGATGCTAGAGATTAGAGCAAGCTCTAGCTTGGTGATCAGAAGCTGGGGGATTGCTGGTCTCCTCTATATTCTGGATGAGAATTTCTTAACCTTGGCAATATAGACAGTTTGAGATGGATACTCTCATTATAGAATGCCTAGCAAC